>NQII01001806.1:296142-379947 GCA_002778355.1 Clitarchus hookeri
GGGGGGGGGGGGGACGTTCCATGATTTGTGGGAGGAGCCCGGGAAGCGAACGACCCGACCTCTTGCGCACAATGACCACTCCGGGGGCACCGCGATCCCCCATATATCACTGCTCCCCCCCTTATCCCTGTTGAACAAACCGGATCCCTCGCGCAGATGAGCGGCAATTCCGCTGATTGCATCCGCGGCAGCTCATGTTTAATCAATGCCGGAGGCGGAAGAGTCTTCGCTGTGAGCCGGGTTCCTTTACACTGTAAAAATTTGTTTTGGGAAACCACTAAACTATGTAGGACCAACGGTTGGCTTGGCGTTCCCGTTAAAAATACATATATACCACCAGGGACGTTTTTGGGCAGAAAAATAAGTAATTCTTCGCTATCAAAGCCTTTTGTAACACTAATGTACAGCATGTTTCCTGAAAAGACCAGAAATTTAATAATTAAATAAAATATCACTGAAAAACAAATTTTTATATTTGCCTCGATACTGAGCTTGAGAGTAACATTTCTCACACTTAGGTTTTGTTTTAAGTTTATATCTTCAAAATTCGCTTCAAAGAACTAAATTTCCTGAATACTATGCCAAATTCTAAATCATGCAACAGCGTTAAGTGTTAGTAGCCCGGACATATTATCTGTACATTGGTTGTTTGCGCGTTTCCGCGTATCTCAGCAAATAAATGTCCTGAAAATATGACATTATGCCAGAAAGGATTAGAGAAAAAAAAATTGTGAAAGTTGGCAAAACTCACATTTTTTGTATCTTTCCTGCGCAGTTTCCTCAATACGAAGGAGAGAGATAAAACTGTACAGTCATCGTTTAATAAACGGGCTTTCATAGAGTGTAATAAAATCGCATCGTTACAGATCTCATTTGCCCAGGGAAGTGTGACAAGCGGTAGCACCGCGTGCAGTTCCAACGCCTTTGCGCTCAAGGCGCTCAACTAGCGTGTAGTCTTACAGTCGGCGACTTGGCTGAACGTGACTTTAAGTGGATACCTTAATTTTTGTGGCACGCAAATTAAGACAAATGTATGACGGTTGTCTACAGACAACTCTCAAATTTCTCTATAGAAAATCTAGCAGAGACATCTGATTCTGAAATCACCCGTTTTAAACCATTTTCCCGTCCAAAAAAAAATTCCTTGGAGTTGATATAGAAATTTACACTTGCCTTTGGACACGAAACGTTACTTGGATTATTTTCGTGTCTAAACACAACTACTAAGTATCTACCGTTTTTTGAATAACATTCATTCCACTACACGTTATTCAAAAAACGGCAGACCTGCAGTGATAACAATGTATGAAGTATATAGCAACATGTCACGCCATACAGTGACGTCTAAGATGATACCACAAACTCAAGACGTTAAAAAAAAATACATACTACCCAAAGAAAAATTAATTTTAGCACATAAAAGAATTAAACAAATTGAACGAGTATTAAATCTGGAATGCATAATTTTTAATATGATTGCATAGACACTGTGAGGTACGATTGACTCGCAGATAAAGTGTATCCGAGTAGCAGATGTCCGGCAAACCTTTTATTCATTATGTGATTTGGCCAACTGTATGGCGTGACATGTTGCTATACACTTCATACATTGTTATCACTACAGGTCGAATTTTATAGATCTAAACACGAAAATAACATTTTCATCTACGCTTGTAAGCAGGAAATAAAGTGCGTTTTGCTGCAGTATCGGATTTCTGCACACTCTGTAGAACAAAAAATTGGCAACCTGTACCTGCATGGTGTGAGAAATGTGACTTAATCAGTTAACAAGAGTAGACATTAGGAGCTGTTAGCGCACGAATCCGTTAACAACAGTATGCACTGAAATTGTTACTAACCAAGTGTATGAGAGCTGCAGTATGTACATGACAGCCAACCATGCGATGTTCCCTCTCAGAGGCAGAAGGGACAGGCCCGAAACTCTTAGACAGCCACCTGAACGAATGCAAAGAAGTGAGGAAGATACGGGTAAACAACCGAATGCAATGGCGGGAGGGGGGGAGTACGCTGAGAAAACCCGCCTGCTTCCAGCAACGTCAGCCATGTTTCCTGAATTTGAAAAATTCGGGGTGACGTCGCCAGCAGTCGAACCTTGGCGGGAGGTGCTGGACGAGCTACGATAAATACAAAAGGGATAAAAATCGTCGACATAAGACAGTAAGAAATCCGAAGAAAAAAAATCCTAAGTAGAAAAATTAAACACAAGGTCATCAATTACGAGGATATTACATATGCCCGATTAGTTATATTTGTGCTGGTTCTCTTTTGCGTCTGTATTGCTTAATTTACCCCCTCCACCAGTTTTTTATTACTGTAAAAGTCTGTAGTCGATATATTGGTGACTGCTCGTATCTCTTTCTGTGGTCGTTTCTTGGCTTTGGTTGTCCTTATTCAGTTGATAATGATGGTTGTGGCTTATGATTGGCGATTGGCGCAGTCCATTTAAACTATCAAAGTAATCTAAGTATAACTTTGACATTAAACTTCAAGGATAATCATTACGGATTTTATAAACTGGTACAATAATTTAATCGAAATTTTTTTACAGCGTANCATTAAACTTCAAGGATAATCATTACGGATTTTATAAACTGGTACAATAATTTAATCGAAATTTTTTTACAGCGTAGTCAGATATCACGTGCGGACGTTCCCAATTACAACTGCGTACACAAGTACTCTGGTCAGAGAAACTTTGAATTTGTTGGAAAAAAGGGAGGGGGCGGCGGTAGCCAGCGTTGCCGAAACAGGGTCCCGCAACCCGAAATTATCCGCGGATGTTTCAAAACCGATCGCCAATGAATGGGGAGGTACGCGGTCGTAATTCACCCGTCACTTGTAATTCATTCGGGTGCCATCGTGCGCACGAACATCTCCGAACAGTCGGTGAATTGAAGCCGTCTCGAACCTAATGAATCGTTAAGTAACTTGTCTTGGAGTCGTGACTCGCTCTCGTTAAACGTTATTTTTAAACAGGGATAAAATAAAAACTTCAATACCTGGTAGAAAATAAAATAAGTAGACAAAACATAAAGATGTAAAGCGTTCATTAAAAAGAAAACTAATGTTGTGGGATTATACTGAAAACATTCCGAGAACTTTCCTAGGCTTACTTGGGTCTTTCCGTAACTCAATTTTATGGTGTTCTAGGAGTTTTTATTTATTTATAGCTAAACATTTAACACAATTTAAGTGGATAGGGATATCGAAATATTGGTCTGTCATCGGGAATGTAAGATAGAAACACATTGCCTGGCTTGGTGTTACTTTATAGGTTTCGGTCGTCTTCGATTTTATTACATTACTTATCTGCTATTTATTAATGTACACGATCGTTTTTAAAACTAGAGAAGTTGGATGAATGAATATAATTCACCCGCTTTGTATATCATGTACGTATATAAAGTTGGGGTATTAATTTTTTCTATATGACACACTGGCTGCTCGCGGCAATTCCATGCAAGGATAACTAGACCCAACTGTATTTATAGTGATTTTACGTCAATTGTAAGCACTTACCGCGAAGCAATAAACACTAATACTTTTNTAGACCCAACTGTATTTATAGTGATTTTACGTCAATTGTAAGCACTTACCGCGAAGCAATAAACACTAATACTTTCGATCTGGTCCACTTACGTGTTGCACATTTTTAAAATTATTGGAAATGGGTCTGTAATGTATTAAAAGATTATCAAATAAAGAAAATGATTCATAATTATTTAACAAGAGGTGAAATAATATTTGCTTACATGTTTTGAGAATAAATATAATTATTTGGCTACATACGAAGGCTGCCGAAATGTTCGTCGTCTCTAGGTTGTTGAAGTTCATTGGAGTTCATTGAATGTTGCATGCAGTTACACCAAGGCCGTGTTCTAATATACAGTTTAGTAACTAAGTGATAGTAATTTTGTATGGTTCAACTGTAACTCTGTTGATAGTAACCTGTTTACGACGACGATTCTATCTGTCGATCAAAGTAATAGTCTGCGTTGCATAACACATACTGGCGTGACATTTACACGAAACTATTGTAATAAATACATATTTATATTAAAATAAGCAAGTGTACGGTATCGTTTTGAGTACGTTTCGATTCAAATGTATCACATCCCAGAAAAGGTCTCTGGAATTAATTCATGCATAAAGTTATTTATTACGTATATCTCTATTTATTCAATAAGAGAACTCATAACAAACCGGATACGTATATTTAGAGTATTAAGTCTTATATATGCAGTTTTCTTTACCGTATCAGATTCCAAACAATTATTGAAGAGATTTGGAATTTGGTAAATTAGTATACATTAAGTTTCGTTACATAATTTAATCTAAATACTAAACTGCCAAATTAGTCATCGTTTTAGTATACTAAATCCGGTCACGTGACCATTTAATGAACTAAAACAGCCAAGTGGAGCATGGTCTAAGTTCTCATCAGCTTCTGTGAGGCATAATACTGAAATTCTGGATGCATAAGAGTTACAAATGTTATGTTCAAATACTACTGAATTCAAAGTTAAAACATCAAATTACGTAGGTCTAAAAGTGTACGTGTTGGAACTCGGAGGCAGGTTTTGTGTCCACACAACGATCACAGTTGTTGGAAACAAACTCACATAATGTAAACCTGGCACAAATCCTTTCATTTATGAAGTATTCGCAAATAGGACAATACATATTTGAAACGGGAAAACGTCCCAAGAAATTACAATTTCTCATAAAAAGATCTTCTCATGTAACAAAGTAGCTGAAATTAGTAAACACATTTGTGAACGTNAAAACAGCCAAGTGGAGCATGGTCTAAGTTCTCATCAGCTTCTGTGAGGCATAATACTGAAATTCTGGATGCATAGGTGTTACAAATGTTATGTTCAAATACTACTGAATTCAAAGTTAAAACATCAAAATACGTAGGTCTAAAAGTGTAGTGTTGGAACTCGGAGGCAGGTTTTGTGTCCACACAACGATCACAGTTGTTGGAAACAAACTCACATAATGTAAACCTGGCACAAATCCTTTCATTTATGAAGTATTCGCAAAAAGGACAATACATATTTTAAACGGGAAAACGTCCCGAGAAATTACAATTTCTCATAAAAAGATCTTCTCATGTAACAAAGTAGCTGAAATTAGTAAACACATTTGTGGACGTNAGAAATTACAATTTCTCATAAAAAGATCTTCTCATGTAACAAAGTAGCTGAAATTAGTAAACACATTTGTGGACGTACTTAAGAAAAATAATATATTTTGGGAACATGTTGCCAAATTAAATGTTCAGTAATATTATAAGGATATATTTATGGGTCCATTTGCTGAACAGTCAGATCACCGGCCTCCCACGGATGCGATCTGGTTTCGATACCCGGAGGGGTCGCACCCGGATTTCCACACATAGTAGATGTAGCTGACGTTATCGGCGGGTTTTCTCGGGGTTATACCCTTTCCTCCAAACTTTGCACTTCGTCGTCTCTTCTTCACCAGCTCATTTCATTCACGTTCGTTCCCCTCTGTCTGGAACATCATGTAATGTCGTACACCTAAAACAAAATCGTCTCAATTAAAAAATTCCAGTTTTGAGATTATCACGTTTGAAAGTTTTATTTTGCACTAGCAAGTAGAGTTTTATAAGAAAATGTCCGTACTTATTAGCATATTTCTAAACAGTTAACTTCTAAATCACAGAAATNGCAAGTAGAGTTTTATAAGAAAATGTCCGTACTTATTAGCATATTTCTAAACAGTTAACTTCTAAATCACAGAAATGCATCAGTGAGCTATGGCATGTATCTGTGGCTTACTGCCAATGTTTGAAATTTATAATTATGTAAATGTTGANGCAAGTAGAGTTTTATAAGAAAATGTCCGTACTTATTAGCATATTTCTAAACAGTTAACTTCTAAATCACAGAAAATGCATCAGTGAGCTATGGCATGTATCTGTGGCTTACTGCCAATGTTTGAAATTTATAATTATGTAAATGTTGANAAATGCATCAGTGAGCTATGGCATGTATCTGTGGCTTACTGCCAATGTTTGAAATTTATAATTATGTAAATGTTGACTACACTCCACATAGATGCTCTGCAACCTTCCCTTCATTTGTCAATGTTGGTATCACATGTTTATCATGTGACTTCCTTGCTTCTTTACTATGTTGAATGTACGTGTAATTTAATTATTTTATATAGAATAAAATCACGTTCAACAATCCTAAAAATTAAATTACAGGCTGTCAACTAGTAAGGAGATAACCCAACTTTATGTTCGAGTTGTGAAGCAAGCTGAGAATGACTTTGTGATCTCGTATATATCTATTAATAAGTAGGTATGGTATTTATTACAAGAATACAGAGACCTGCAGTTTCACTCTACATTATCAAGTAAGAAACCTATACAAAATGCAACAGATCTAATAAAAAATATAAATGGTTATAGAACAATAGCTATAAAGATTGACGGTGATATTATGCCAGTATATTTCGATGAAGAGGACAATATTTGTTTCCAAAAAATTATATTAGAAGTATTACGTTCCCGTGCCGGGATCTCAAACTCATGATCATCTACAACTATAATTAGAAGACCGAAATAAGCGATTGGAGCTTCTGTTGGAATTAAATTCAANCAAACTCATGATCATCTACAACTATAATTAGAAGACCGAAATAAGCGATTGGAGCTTCTGTTGGAATTAAATTCATCTCAAGACGAAACAAAATTACATCACATTGAAAAGAAATTCATTTTAGACAAATTTTAAAAAGGACAATACGATCCTACAGAATGGTTACGTAGACTTGAAGACGAATGCAAACGATTTCAGGTAAGTTCAGATAGACTAATAATCCAGGCTTTATGTTTCTTTGTCACGGGCTCGGCAAAAGACTGGTNCAAACTCATGATCATCTACAACTATAATTAGAAGACCGAAATAAGCGATTGGAGCTTCTGTTGGAATTAAATTCAACTCAAGACGAAACAAAATTACATCACATTGAAAAGAAATTCATTTTAGACAAATTTTAAAAAGGACAATACGATCCTACAGAATGGTTACGTAGACTTGAAGACGAATGCAAACGATTTCAGGTAAGTTCAGATAGACTAAGAATCCAGGCTTTATGTTTCTTTGTCACGGGCTCGGCAAAGGACTGGTATGAAACTAATCTGATAAAGATAGGTCTAACCGCTTCCTTGGAGATTTGAAATTTTTTTTTCGTAATGTTTTTATTGATAAAGGCTGAAAGCTTTTAACTACAAACATTTGGGAGGGTCCTTAATCGATTATGCACTTACCAAAGAGAAACTATGCCTGGAAGTGTAACCTAAAGGTACTGAATTATCTTTNAATCGATTATGCACTTACCAAAGAGAAACTATGCCTGGAAGTGTAACCTAAAGGTACTGAATTATCTTTTATCAAACAGATAGTGTTTGGTTTACCAAGTGAAGCTCAATAAGAACTTGATAGGGAAGAGATAACTAATCTTGATGGTCTGTATACTGGGCTTTGAAAGTTGGAAGACGCTTTTGCAAGAAGGAAAAGGAAAAGACCGTTAAGTCCAAAATCTGTAAAAATATTTCTTTATAAGAAAAATGAACCCCAACAGAAATATGAAGCTCTACGGGAGGAGTGTTCAATATGTACTGTCATTACTTTTCCAAGTCGTTTCCATGCAGAAGCTGAATTTCGCAACAAGTATTCGGTCTCTAAAACACTACGATCAAATATAACAGAACATTCTACAAATCTAAATGATATGGAAATATTGAAAGTCGATTTTGATAGAAATAATTTAAACTCAATAACCGGGCGAAATTAAGTACGCTGATAAAATTAAACATCGTTATTAATGACAATTTAAAAACCAAAGTTGATTATGATAGCTTCTCAAATGTAACACTAATTAATCAACGAATTCCTGATTTTCTTAAGTTGCAATTAATAGAACAAAAATGTGTACTAAAAACAATCAGCGGACTTGATTTCACTTCAGCCCNGATTTTCTTAAGTTGCAATTAATAGAACAAAAATGTGTACTAAAAACAATCAGCGGACTTGATTTCACTTCAGCCTGGGCTTCAATTATGCTTCGTATTCGAAATATTACAGACTACATAACTAAATATGTCGTAAAGAATGATAATTTCTCCTATAATCTCTTGCTAGCTATCGATGCTATTCAGAAATTTAAGTTGATTCAAAATGAGAATCTACGAATTTTTCAACGCATAAATAGCGAGAACGTAATAGATCTACAGGAAGACTGATCAAATAATGATCAGATGGTAACTCCAGAAGATACTGAAGATTTGGATAGCGATATTGANCGAGAACGTAATAGATCTACAGGAAGACTGATCAAATAATGATCAGATGCTGACTCCAGAAGATACTGAAGATTTGGATAGTGATATTAAATTAAATTTTAATGAAAATTTGAATACAGACGAATTTGAAGCTGACTTACAACATATTGAGAATAATGAGAAGGAACAAACCATTTTACAAATAATTGAAAAATATAGGCATTTGTTTGCAAAAGATAAATTTGATATAGGCAAAGTGCGATGACAAGACACTGAGATAAAACTTCTTAGGGACGAATACGTCACCTCTCGCCCATTAAAATGTTCAATCTATGACAATACAGAAATCAGAACTCAGATTAAGAAATTACTATAAGCCGGGATCATCGAATAATCCTATTCTCCATTTGCGTCTCCTGTAACATTACCATACAGGAGAGACGAAAGAAAAAAATCACGCCTATGCATCGACTTCTGAAAATTAAACAAGTAAGTAGTTCCAGAATGTTTTCCTTTCCCTATAATTAAAGATGTGATCGCCAAAGTTGTAAATTGTGAATATTTTACAGTATTAGATATTAATTTTGCCTTTTGGTGCATCACACTTAAAGTACAAGATCAAAAAAAAATTATTTTATCACTAAGTATGGGAAGTTCATGTTTAAAGTTCTTCCCTTTGGTTTAAAGAACGCTCCAGCCACATTCCAGACGATATTGTCAAATATAATCCGAAGAAATAATTTGGATGAGTTCGCCATCAATTACATCTATGATATCTTGATTTTCTCCTGAACCTGGGAGGACCATCTCAATCTTATTATACAATTTTTACACGTTATCTACTCTGAAGGCTTCAAATAAAAACTAGTTAAATGTTTGTTCGCAGCCAAATCAGTCAAGTATCTTGGACACACTATTTCGAAAAACACAGTTTCTCCAGCCCAAGGAAATTTAGTCTTTATCCAAAATCTTCAAAGACCTTCTGATAAGAGTGGCGTGCGGAGTATTCGGGGTTCTATAAACTTCTACTTGACATATATACAAAATAGTACGCAGAAACTTGAACCACTACATCAAATACTGAGGAAAGATGTCACATTTGAATGGTCTGATGACTGTGGACAGACCTTCAAGATGATTAAGGATTATTTATGCTCTAAACCGATCCTGGCTATCTATAATATTGAAAAACCCGTCTCCATATAGACAGATGCCAGCTACAAAGGTATCGGTGCAACACTCAAACAACCCCAAGAAGACGGAATACTACATCCTGCTGTTGCGTATTTCTCTCGCAAGCTCTCTTTATCTCCTTTAGCAAATCTGTAATAAGTAGAGCTTACGTTCCGATTCAAGGATGCAATAAAGTTTTGGCAGTGTTACTTAATTGGACGTCAACGTTACGGTCTGCAGTGATCACAAACCTTTAGAGAATTTAAAGACAAAAGCCAGAACTGATGAAATTCTTGGAGACCTAATTCTTTATTTATCTCAATTCGACTTTTATATTATATATAAAAAGGGAAAAGAATATATTCTGGCTGATCTCCTTTCAAGAAATCAAGTCCTTGAATACTTCAAGAATAAAGATGTGATCCAAGTTGTAAATTTAATAGATACATCCACTATAATAAAAGACCAAACCGATCATCTTTCTGAGTTGAAAGCAGCTAAACAGATAGTGTAAACAAGGGATAATACTCAAGAAATTAAGAGAAAAATAAAGAATGTTGGTTTCTCCCACGTTAGGAAATGAAATAATTGAACTTGTTCATAAACATTATGGTCACATCGATCCAGCACAGATGATTGGAACCATCAGACCACATTATTACTTTAAGGGTCTAGACAAAGCTATACATACCTTTCATAAAAACGGTAAGATTTGTATTGAAAACTATTTTCGTCGTAGTAGTGCTATCGGTCTACTCTCACAACTAGGCAATGCTACAGAGTCTTTTCAAATAATGTCACTCGGTAGTGTCGGAGGCTGTGCTCGAAACCGATCCACCAAACGATACATACACATACTGGTGGATCATTTCACCAGATATGCGTGGATCTCCACTACAAAGGGTCAGAACGCCCAAGATTTTATAAATTTGANTGGTGGATCATTTCACCAGATATGCGTGGATCTCCACTACAAAGGGTCAGAACGCCCAAGATTTTATAAATTTGAATTATCCAATCGCCCAACAAAATACTATCTGAATCCTAATAGCAGATCAATATACGGTCATAAATTCAAGACTTCAAGAACTATTTAGAAAAAACAGGAATACAAATCGTCTTTACATGCATTGATCATCCCGAATCANTCTCCACTACAAAGGGTCAGAACGCCCAAGATTTTATAAATTTGATTAATCCAATCGCCCAACAAAATACTATCTGAATCCTAATAGCAGATCAATATACGGTCATCAATTCAAGACTTCAAGAACTATTTAGAAAAAACAGGAATACAAATCGTCTTTACATGCATTGATCATCCCGAATCAAACGGGCTTAACGAGCGATTACACCAAAAATTAGTCAATCGCCTCCGGTGTAAAATTAACAACGATAACCATAAAGCCTGGCCAACCCTGGCACAGTCGTGTGTCAACGAGTACAATGATACCATTCATAGCTCCACACACTTTTAACCATCATACTTATTACTGGGAAATATGTCCACGATATCGCCCCTTCAAGAAGACTACCAAACATCTCTTGAAGAAGACCGCAAAATAGCTCTGCGGAATTCTTTGAAGAGTTTTCAAATAAATAAGAAACGTATATATATAAATTGACGACAGCACACCTTCAATGTTGGTGATTAAGTCTATATCGAAAATGAAAATAGGCTGAATCGTAATAAGTTAGATCCAGTTCGGATCGGACCCTATCCAATCATCAAACAGATCTCGCCGACATTCTGTGAAGTTGCCTGTGGAAAGAAAAAGAACATTTCCAATTTCTTCCATTCCAGAAAACTGCTTCCTTGTTCCCTGCGGCAACCGACTTCATGTAGGGGGGGGGTGGTGTAAAGGTTGGCTACACTGCTCCATAGACGCTCTGAAACCTCGAAGAAACCTTTCCCTTCATTTGTTTATGTTGTTATCGCATGTTTATCTTGTGACTTATTTGTTTCTTTACTATGTTGAATGTACGTGTAATTTAATTTTTTTACATAGAACAAAACACGTTCTACAATCCTACAATTATTATTTAATAAATGTGTCAAATATTGTATCCAGAACAACTCTGAAGTGTGACATTGTTTTGTATGAAAACAATCTTCAAAGTACGACAGATCGGGCCAAAAAAGTTTTATTTCTAACATTCTGCATTGCTGTACACGAACGAGGTGTACAAATTCAAGTACAGGAGCGGATTTTTTCTAGTTTCTATGCCACGTCACTTTTGGTCAGCTTAAGCTAAACAATTGCCGACTTCGCCTAATAGTGGCGTGCCAGTTTACAAGTAATTACATATTTTATAGGCTGTTCGCTTTAAAACAAGCAATTTTGACAGCANAATAGTGGCGTGCCAGTTTACAAGTAATTACATATTTTATAGGCTGTTCGCTTTAAAACAAGCAATTTTGACAGCACTGTTTCAAATCTACTTCTATTCACGTTGTGCATTCTTTCACCACAAGTAAAATTGACGTTGTCATAGGCCTGCTCNAATAGTGGCGTGCCAGTTTACAAGTAAGTACATATTTTATAGGCTGTTCGCTTTAAAACAAGCAATTTTGACAGCCCTGTTTCAAATCTACTTCTATTCACGTTGTGCATTCTTTCACCACAAGTAAAATTGACGTTGTCATAGGCCTGCTCNCTGTTTCAAATCTACTTCTATTCACGTTGTGCATTCTTTCACCACAAGTAAAATTGACGTTGTCATAGGCCTGCTCTTTATATATACTCTTTATAGGTCTTCGGTCCGGTAAGAGATGCGACTACTGGAGAGTGCCTGTTCCGACGTAATCATGAACTGGTTGAGATATACAACAATACTAATAAAGTAGCACTAATGAAAAGCAAACACCGTGTGTGGGCAGCTCATTTCGCTCGAATAGACGCACATCGGGGGATTTGAAAGTACTAGATTTTTGTTCCTGGTGGAAGAAGACCGTTAGATAGACCAAGGAAGAGGCGGAGGGATGGAATCCGTGAAGACAGACTGCAAATCGGCATAAAGGACGACTGGAGACGAAGGACAAGAGACAGAACCCATTGGAAGAAGAACCTTGTAGATGCGCGCGGTCCCCTAGGCCTGAACGCGTGATGATGATGATGATGATGATGATGATGATGATGTTGATGATGATGATAGGCCTGCTCACTTTATTCAAGCGTGAAATTATTATAAAAGTAGGTGTTATACAAATATGCAAATTTTTAAACTTTCTTTCATAAAAAAAAAAAGAAAATAATTTATGTATTCTCAAATGTTTACTTAACACTTTAAGGTCTACGTCAAGACATGTAACTACTTTCCTTCTGTCTTTGCCAACTTTACTAGAGGAATGTCAGTAAGATGTATCCGTTAAAATAAATGCGGGAAGAGGCAGCGACATTTTTTCAAAGGTTAATTTCAAAAGTACTCATTTCACCTCGAACAGACTTTACCTGTAATTAACACAGTACAGATTTTTGGTGTATTTTAGCTATATTATTTGCAACATATTTATACAGTCGTATTTCGTAATTTCCGACCGACACCCCCCCCCCCCTTAACCCTNCCCCCCTTAACCCTTCACATGCCAGGCAACCCGCTCCCAACTCATAAAAACATAATAATTGGTAAATAAAATAATTCTGTATGGCGTGTGAGACATAGCCTTTTTAAATACTTCCCCTCCCCCCCCTGATTGTGTTTTGTTACGATGTACAATGTGGGGGAAATTCCCAGTGTAACATTCCATCCGCTCGTGGTCTGTGAGCGGACGAACGGGCCGGATGGTGGAAGGCGACGTCAATTAGGGCCCGCACTCGCCGGCAGGTCGGTCCAAGTCTGTGTCCGCGGCCTAATGATGCTGTAATCCTGGACCACCTGCCTTCCCCGGGGACCTCGATGCGGGGCGGACCGAGATGACAGCCCCCCTCCTGAGCTGAGATGCTAGCCAGAGATAAACCTCCCACTCTCCAGCCGCTTCTCCGAAGAGGATTACGGGTAGCGCGCGCCGGGGCGACGAGGCGCCTATAAAGAATATGCGATAGAATCGCCCATGTTCCGCACCTCGCCTAGCCCCGCGCCAAGGCTGAGCTAGGGTCGTGCCTGGGTTCTACGCAAGGTCATGGATTTCCCTGCCTACCCCTCCACCTTGACGTTTTAACTCTTCGCTTACCATCATGGGCGTCACCTCGCAGGTTCCGGGTTTGGAACCTGACGTGTCCGCCTTTAATATTTCATGGCCATTGTAGACAATCGTCAACATGTTTCACAGTAATGTCATATTCGATAGGTACTGCACTCTGCAAGGCTCAGTGTCCAATGATCTTCCCTGTAGGGAATTAACTGTACTACTGCTCCACTTTATGACTGGTTCATATCACTTATCACCAAACACGAAGCCTACAGCTTATTGGTTGTGATAACGAAACAAGAAACACATCAAAATATTTCTAATTTGCAACGCTAGAAGTTGAAAATAAGTGTGGGAATGAAAGGGCTGAAATTATGGTAACTCCTTACCCCTTCCGGGGCCGCGGTGGTGTAGTGGCTAGACTACTAGTCTCCCAGTTAGGCGAACCGTGACCGATTCCCGGCGGGGTGGCTCCCTCATTTTCGCTTGTGGAAATCGTGCCGGACGACGCCGCTGTTCAGCGGGTTTTCTCGGTGATCTTCCGTTTACTCCACCCCTCCATTCCAGCGTTGCTCCATACTCACCTCGCTTCACCCCTATCGGCTCTCAAGACCTTGATGTTAAGAGCGTCCCAAATGTCTTTACTCACTCTTAACTCACTCCTTCCCCCTTCCGTTTCATGACGTCTGACTTATTCGGGGGTAAGTAAGCGGAGACTTACTTTAAGTATATTCACGATTTCTCGCCCATTCTTTGAACCAAACATTTGAAAAATCCCCCCATGCACGACATTTTTGCTGGTTTTCTAAATATGTCACGTACCAAGAGTGTTTTTTACTTACTTCTGTTTACATTAAAGTAGCTTATTTTTTATTAAATTGAACCTAAACTTATATTTTATCTATAAATTCTAGTATTATTTTGGAATTTATATAAATAAAAACAAAGGGAGAAAATATGCCTGTTGTTAATGCAACGTAATAAATAGTTCTTATACAAATGTTATTAAACTGAGTGCACACAAATACGGTGCGCTGTCACTTTGGTGTAATTTTCAAAACTTACTTAAGCTTTGTCTGCATGAGGTGGAGGAATAACATGAAAGTAGAACTTTAGCAGTGCTTAAGATAAGTTTGAAATAACCGTGAATGGACTACATAAGATATATTATGCTCGAAGTCACTTGGAAATAAACATTTAACCAGACACCTTAAAAATTCGTGGATTTTTTTTTTGGAGAAATTGGACTTCAAATACTTGTAAAAGCAGTTCACAGTGAACTTTTAGAAGCCCTGCTTATGATATACTTGTATGCACACTGTATATTCTTCAACCATTAGTGAAATTCACGTTCCCACGGTCTTGATCACTCTATTCATGAGTCGGTCGAGTGAAACTGATATTATTTTAAAAGTAATATAGTTTTTCACCTTCGATTTTTACACATATATGTATTAATAAAACATAAATAAATATTTTGGTACTCAAAATTATTTACGTAACATTTCTTTTTAAACGTTAAGAAAATGAACTTCTTTTCCCCCGTCGTTACCAACTTCACTGGGTGCATGCCTATCAGTGTGATCGTAAAAAAATATATGGAGGAGGGGGCAGTGATAATTTTCCGAAGTTGATTTAAAAAGTACTCACTTTACCGCGAACAGTCTATACGTCTGTGTTACGTCTGGTATTGGCCCACAACCTGTTTCACACCTTATGAAGATCTCTTTAACCAATAATAATTATGCAACAAAATGTAGGCTCTATTAAGACTTCCCACTGTGGCAGCAAGGAGCCAATAAATAAGCACATGATAACTGCAAGACTGTGAATATGTATGTGAAGTCTATCATATGGGTCATTGAACTCGCAAATGTTTCCGTTAACTAGCTATGACATATTTCTAGAGACCAGAATATTTCGAGGAAATCTTTACACTTTTTGAACCAAACTTTCGAAATTCACCTCACGTATGACGTGTCTGGCTGATTTTTAAATATGTCACGTATCAAAAGCGTTTTACATATCTGGTGACGCAAAAGTATCTAATATTAAGTTAAATCAAACTAAAACATATATTTAACTTATAAATTATAATATTTAATTAGTTATTAATATGAATAGATACAGAGAAATATGTGTGTAGGTAATGCCTGGTAAGAATTACTTCCCAAGCAAAATATTTTTAAACTGAGTGCTCAGAAATGCGGAGCGCTGTTCCGTTGATGTAATTTTCAAGACTTGGTTCAGCTTTGTTTGCACGAGGTGGAAGAATGGCCTGAAACATTAGCAGTGCTTCAGAAAAGTTCGAAGTAATCCAGAATAGACTACAGCGCGTATTCAGGCCATTGTCATCTGTTGTTTGGTTGGTGTTTGATAAGCAACTTTACTCTTCGACCCGAGAAAAAATTTTAACTGAATTTATGGTTGTGCACTGGCAACGTCCTGGAAAGAGAGTTAAGTTGAGAAATACTGGCGGCTCTTAACAACGAGGTCTTGAGAGCTGATGAGTGTGAAATGAGGTGAGAATGTAGAAGCACCAGCATCCAAGGTCGGGGGAAGCGGGAGATCGTAGAGGAAACCCGCCGGCCAGCAGCATCGTCCGGCACGATTCCCACATGCGAAAATTCGGAGTGACCTGCGCGGGGATTGAACTCGATTCGCCTTGGTGGGAGACGAGCAGTCTAACCACTTAGCCATTGCGGCCCCAATGTCCTGGACTTCAACAGAATTCATGTCACTAGGGTAATATTTTATTTAATGCATGGTGCAGATATCTGAGCTAGTTTTACGCGTTTTTAACTTGGGTATCCATATTGTGTGTGGTTAAAGAGTGAGGAGGCAGGGTGGCTGAGTGAGAAATGGTAGCCAGAGAACATATAAAAGACTGTTAAGCCCGACATCATGGATAAAAATACCGTGAAAGACATTACGTGTAGCTGCTAACGCCTTTCTGGCGACCTTTTAATGTGGCTCCTAAATTTCAGGTGGCGCCCTCATAGTTTGTTTTTATTCGCTTGCACCTCATAGTCCTCAAAATAAAATGCAAGGGCATGGGATATTGTAGAAGATTAGGTATTCGCATATAATTATAATGGAATTATGTATCCATTGTTTATCGATATTCCTTTGTCAGTAAGTTTGCTGATTTCCAAACAAGAACTGAAAACTACTTTTCATCACATTATGAATGTTATTTTCCAGAACAAAAATTATGCGATGTTAACCCCTTAACAATCCTAAAATTGTATTTCAGATGTTNTATGAATGTTATTTTCCAGAACAAAAATTATGCGATGTTAACCCCTTAACAATCCTAAAATTGTATTTCAGATGTTGCAAAATAAGGTATTTTTTAGTGAGAATACTACTTACGAATTTCTTCTTTCAACTTACACTTTGGGAGCTATGGAANTAACGCCTTTCTGGCGACCTTTTAATGTGGCTCCTAAATTTCAGGTGGCGCCCTCATAGTTTGTTTTTATTCGCTCGCACCTCATAGTCCTCAAAATAAAATGCAAGGGCATGGGATATTGTAGAAGATTAGGTATTCGCATATAATTATAATGGAATTATGTATCCATTGTTTATCGATATTACTTTGTCAGTAAGTTTGCTGATTTCCAAACAAGAACTGAAAACTACTTTTCATCACATTATGAATGCTATTTTCCAGAACAAAAATTATGCGATGTTAACCCCTTAACAATCCTAAAATTGTATTTCAGATGTAGCAAAATAAGGTATTTTTTAGTGAGAATACTACTTACGAATTTCTTCTTTCAACTTACACTTTGGGAGCAATGGAAAGAGTTTTCCCAGATCCACGGCACAAGAAGCAAGCAGTTATAAAACAGTTGTAGTGTCAGCAGCAGCCAATACCATTGCCCAGGGAAGGACAACGTCCGTATTGAGTACAGCTTCTGTATTTGCACAGTACCGACTATGATTTCACCTATTATGCAACATTTCAGACGTGAAGAAGTATATTCCGTATAATATAAAAAGGGGTTCATGAAATGCTCTGCAATAAACCTGAAATTATAACTGTCAACGTTTACTCAGCCGCANTCCGCCGGAAATCTCAATAATTACAACGCTACCTACGAACAAGGTAAATTTTTTTAAGCCTATTTATTGCACAGTTAAAATAATCAATAATTTATTTTAATTATATTTTTGATTTCTAAATTTTTTATTGCAGTGAAAGAATTATACATTCTGATTTTTAGTTTAGGTTTTCTAAAAGTATCAATAGTTCCTCAACTACACACATGTGCCTCAAGAACGAGCTCGTACATTTACTATTTCAAATTACTGTTAAATGCAAATAACCAGTCGATGCGTTACGAAGACTGTTCTTAGAAGCCGAGCAAAATGATTTCTTCTTCAGATTCCTTGAACTATCGCCTTGATGCTTATTTATTGTTCTTGACTGCGAAAGTGTAAAAGACAACTTCTGCGAACTTTCTTGGGAAGGAAATAATTTTAATTCGACTCGGCATTTGACGACCTGTTTGCTTACGACTTTTATCGCCACTTTAAAGTGAAATTGCGTCATCTCAAAAAATAATATGCAGATTATGTAAAAAAAAAACCCCTATTCATACCAATGTGCGCAATTATGAAACGATACGTGGAAAATTGTCGGCATAAAAACTGTTCAGCCATACTCTATTTTCAGTCATTAACTCTCGACACGGTTTTAGTTTTGTAGTCGTCATTGGCAAATAGTCTTCAGAAACTCGTTTTTAGAAATCACCTCTTTATACATTAAAAAGCACTGAAGCGGGCATCTCAACGTGAATTTATTTCCCGTACAACATAAAGGTGCCCATAAATTAGTATAATTTATGCTGACGTAGGTATTAGCACGATTATTCATCTTCATTCTACTAGTGCTCAAATTAGCATTTATGCGAGGAAAGTTGTTCCATATCTCAGTGTCGTATTAGACCGGCAGTGTTTTAAGTATATGGGCGCACAATTAATTCTTTTGTTTATGTTAAGTGCATAAGAGTACGTATTGGTATCCATAATTATCACAAATACAACTGACATACATCGGCAAGTGATTCCTCACAAAAACATAGTCTGAAATGAAGGACATTGCTTCCGTCACTGCTACAGCAGATGTTCAACATCTACGGCACAACATTAGATCCGTCATTGATACAATCACACCTGATATGCTATATCACACATGAGTGTAACTTCATTGACGATAAGACATAATCTGATTTACACAAGGTGACCGTGTGAAAGTTTTGTACATTNAGACATAATCTGATTTACACAGGGTGACCGTGTGAATGTTTTGTACAATAAATTTCCAAATATTGTGTATAAGCTCAAGCAGATGGAATGAAAATACACCAACTGAATCCCAATTTTTATTACTTTTGTGACATTACTTTATTTACACTCTGTACATGCATGACAAATGGCCTAACGCGCTTCCTTAGGAAGGTGTAAGCCTTTGAAAGTGGCGACAAGAGACTCGGTTATTGCGAACAGCACAGACAATAATTTACTTCGAACTGTGAGAGTGTGAACAGTATCCACAGTAAATATTGTCTTTGTGAGAAAGTGGCAGATGGAATCAATCAAGGTTGCCACACTGCTGCTACTTAAATTTTACTATTTTATTTGTCAATCTAATATTCTTGACGGTTAATAAATGAGCATGCTTGTTATTATTGTGATATTACGCTTGCCTGTGCAGTTTGTGAGAGATTAATGCGTTAGATATACGTAACCCCATTTAGAAAATACCATAGTCTATCCTCATAACAAAATGTGGGTATTTTTATTCTTCTAATATGCTTATTTATTATCCGTCATGAATATTGTAATGTCATTTCACATAGCGAAATTTCAAACAAGGATGGCAACCCTTAGTATTTCCATGGTCTACTTTTATGACAAAGACAGTATTTCCTGTATGTGTGCATCTTCGTTTGATTGCATGCTGTCCATATTTGCAGAGTACCTAGCAAATAAATTATTTACTATGGTATTTGCGATAACCAGTCAAAAAAAGTTCATTTTTTAAGGGAGTGTACAGTACTTAAAAAGCACATTTTACTACGTGTTATATAAAAGTATTCCACTTTTATTTTTGTGAGTAATAATTTTCTGAAGTTTCTCGGTAATATTTCTGGACTTCCTCTGTTACTGTTCCACAACTTTCTTCGAAAGATCCATCATTATTAGTCACAGGTTACGAAAAGTGTGAATTTCTTACCGTGGCGGAAGGATACGAAAATGGGCAGAACCGCATATTCCAAGTAGGAACACTGAGTACTTAAGGATTGAGAGGCGAAACAGCTGTTTGTATGCAAACTCCAGCCGCACACGGCCAGCAAATGGCGTCACTGGCCAGCAAATATGTCGGAACGCCGTTATCTTGTCAGCGCTTGGTGGCATTTGCCTATGTTATGAAATTGGTGTCTTTATCTTAAACAGTTCGGAAATTACAGTCAACTATGCTTATAAGAAAGCTCAGGCCAGACTTGTCCCGGCGGCCCTTTTCATTGTCGGGGTGATGCAGATGGTATGACTTTGTTGGCTGTATCTTAAACGGTTCGGAAATTATAGCTTACTATTCTTATATGTGGGTTTAGGACTTACTTGGCGCATTCGCGGTGTTACTCTAGGTTAGCGTGCATGGGCAGGCCTCGCTCTGTGTTGCGCAGGTGGAATGGCAGTGCATGAGACTCGTCCCCGCAAGGACGTCAGGTGAAAAGAGATCAGAAGGAATATGAAAAAACGATGGTGGAATGTCAGAGCATGATGAGAGAAGTTGCATGATCGAGCAATGAACTCGNCAGAAGGAATATGAAAAAACGATGGTGGAATGTCAGAGCATGATGAGAGAAGTTGCATGATCGAGCAATGAACTCGAACATTCTTCATGCAAGATGGATGGTGCTGGCATGGAATGATAGAGTGTGAGTGTGATAGTAACCCCTCCACTTCTCACTCCTCACTCCTCATTCGCAAAATGTAGTCACTTATCCACATTGTGGAGTCATGCCATTTTCGGACAGAATGACTCTAATGAATTTTGGTAAGGAAAATTTCTGCGGGAAAATTTTCTGGTTTTANTCATGCCATTTTCGGACAGAATGACTCTAATGAATTTTGGTAAGGAAAATTTCTGCGGGAAAATTTTCTGGTTTTGAAGGAAATTCGGGTAATTTTGGGCGTTTATAAATAAAATATGAACAGTATATGAATTTTACCATAAATAAGGTATTTTGTGTTAACACAAATATAAAAACCCTTTATGTATGTACATGGCATATTTTAGGCACAACCAAACACGTCGTACGCGGGGTGATTGTTGAAATTTTTGGCTCAAAAAGTGTAAATAAATCTTTAATAAACTATACAAGTAACAAGAAAAAACGTTTCATAGAGCCGCGAGCGTTGTTTCAATTCTTAGCTCAAAGTTCTGTAGTTACGTATTACACAAACACATTAAAATTGANATAGAGCCGCGAGCGTTGTTTCAATTCTTAGCTCAAAGTTCTGTAGTTACGTATTACACAAACACATTAAAATTGATTTAAATTTATGCTTTGTTATAGAGGCTTGCAAGTCCCCTTAGAATATCAAATAACTGGAAGCACTTTTACTAACATAAGGTATGTACGCAAGCTATTCCTGGTAGACAAAGTGGAATTGATGGCGTAAAAATGTTTAATTACTTACAGTTGAAAGACATTTCGTATAGAAGTAGAATACAGTAATCAATTAAACAGTCGCGTCGACAAACAAAACAAATATGAAGACTGCCGTAAGTAGGCATTTACGCCCAGCAAGTTACGCTACAGTCGGGGCCAATTACGATTACGTGTATACATGTGTAGAGACCCGGAAATTTCGTGGATTCAGTTGGCAACAAGAGAGACTCCACAATACCATGTGTAGTCGAGCCACAGTAAGTTGTTCATTTGCTGATGCTTTGTTTTAGCGCATGCCAGGAAGCACGGTATTCGGTGCTCTTCTACATGGAGCGTGGCTTAAAAACTACGATCCTGTTGAAAAATAAAGTCACATTCACATGTGGTTTAAACCTACCTTGTCCTTAAACTAATTCGCGATAATTACATTTGTATATATGTGGTGACATTACAGTCGGGGCCAAGTACGGGTATTTGTATACTTGGAGAGAATTCGGGCGCAGCTTTGACTACCCTGTTGCAGGGTTTTCAAAAGTGTTCAATCAACCGTGACCAGCCAGGAGCAGGAAATGCTTACAGAAGGAAGCTGAAATAATTCTCGCCGTCTCCAGCTGTGCGGCTGCTCCGTATAGGAACGAGTTCTGGGAGACCATAGAGACGAGCACGTTATTTACGGGCCGGGGAGAAGTGACCCAACCTGTTTGTCCAGCCGGAGATCACAGATCTGAATCGCGGAAGCTGCAGTGAGATGGTTCTTGGCGGTGCTGAGTAGTGTGAGTGGAATTCCTTCATCCTGCGTAAGTTGAAGAAGACGNCTGCAGTGAGATGGTTCTTGGCGGTGCTGAGTAGTGTGAGTGGAATTCCTTCATCCTGCGTAAGTTGAAGAAGACGTCTCGCATCCTACCGACAGCTCCTGGAACGAGTTTCTCCAACGCGAGTGTATCTGGATCGCCGGTGGCTGAACCGCCTTTCCAAAAGCTTGCTTAAGCCGATCTGCAATGCTAGAAGTTTCCTTGGGTGATTCCACGCAAGTTTGCATGGCCGCATGTATGGATTCATGTATGGAAAATTTAGCCGACTGCTGGCCGGTTTCATGGACTTTTTGTAATCGGTCGTGTGCAATTTTCCGTTCAAGATATCCTACAAAATTGAAATTTCATCTAAAANTTCATGGACTTTTTGTAATCGGTCGTGTGCAATTTTCCGTTCAAGATATCCTACAAAATTGAAATTTCATCTAAAACAGTGAAAGAGTTGGTGGAGTGTGGTATTGACGATTTTTATTTTTTTTTCGAGCAACAGAGATAACACTACTGAACAAGAATAACCAGTAAATAAAAA
Source organism: Clitarchus hookeri (assembly GCA_002778355.1). Lineage (NCBI taxonomy): Eukaryota > Metazoa > Arthropoda > Insecta > Phasmatodea > Phasmatidae > Clitarchus > Clitarchus hookeri. The sequence goes on from NQII01001806.1 coordinate 318,818, forward strand.
ACCTCGAAAATATTTACAGATGATATAACAGTATTATTTTAATATTATGGGAACCACTCGTGCTTAATTATTATAAAATAAATTTTTCTCTGTACATCAACGATTACTGCAGAGGTTGTGAGTGAAGTCTGTCGTAGAACCACAGCTGCAAAAGCAAAATCAAAAGAAATACAATCGCGTATACATGAGTGGCAACAAGCCTTGCTTTGCAGCAGCAAATATCGTGTGATGGTTTATTCCATAGAAACCTCCATACCTGCTTGCACGCTGGATCGTAAAGCAAGTTTAGAGAAAGCTACTGCCAAAGATAGTGTAGAATGTTATATCGTGGCACATGCTTAATTATCATATTTTTGCTCGTCGCACGTTCTTCCGTAAACGTGTAGCCTGCAAACATATAGAGTTTTATATTATTGTTCAGACAATTTTTACTTAAACCAGTCCTGTCCCATTGTCCAAGATCGTGTACAGGTTTCACAAGAAGGCGATATATGACAACACAGTACACAGCGAGTCTCAGTTCCCAAAGCTGTCAGATAATTTAACTTATGGGCTTTGCCTAAAGTTCTTGTTTGCGTAATGTTGAAGCGAATTTCTTCAAACGCCAAGCACGTAGTTCATTCATCGAGACAGATAAACCAGTGCGTACACGTAAGAGTATCGTGGATTAGTATTGTGATAGTTTGCAGCACGTGAAAGCATGTATTTATGTAGATCAGAAAATGTTAAGTTGTGTTACACTTACAGGAACCAAAATTAGTAGTAAGGAATTAAAATATGCGCTTCTAGTTAAACTTTAAGACATATAAATAGATCTGCCATTTTAATGTTAACATTAATGAGTACGGAATTTTTTTGTAGGTCATTTTCTAAAGTTTTGAATTAACCTTAGACCAATGTGGCAAAAATTTTTTACGAATTTTACATAACAAATGTTAAAACAGAATTTTTACCAACGTAAGTGTATTTTTGTCTTTCTTCCCAAACTTTCCGGTTTGTATGTATGGGTTCCCACTTAAAAACTTTGGAATCCGTGAACCGGATTTCACCAAGCTCGATACACTGTAGTTAATAAGGCCGTTAGACTTTTTTAATTTCCGACCACGCTGGGTGCTTATTTTCAAAATTGCTGTCATTTTATAATTCTGGACGCTCTATCAAATATCAGTATCCATGTTACCAGTTTAAAACAAATTTAGTACTTTGACAGTGTAAAATGTTAACACTCAATTTAGAAAAAAAATATTGATTTTTAGCAGCCATGTNTGTTACCAGTTTAAAACAAATTTAGTACTTTGACAGTGTAAAATGTTAACACTCAATTTAGAAAAAAAATATTGATATTTAGCAGCCATTTTTGAAGAGAGCACTACATAAAAATCAGACTTTTAAGTTATCTCTTGGAAACTACTCGACCAATTCGCACCAAATTTGGCATATACGTAATACTACGGTAGGGCACGTAAACATAAATGATTTGAATGATTAAGGCATGTGTTTTTAAAATGGAGTTCAGATAATATTTTAGTTTAATTTGAAATATTAACTATACCATTTGACCAANTGTTTGAAGAGAGCACTACATAAAAATCAGACTTTTAAGTTATCTCTTGGAAACTACTCGACCAATTCGCACCAAATTTGGCATATACGTAATACTACGGTAGGGCACGTAAACATAAATGATTTGAATGATTAAGGCATGTGTTTTTAAAATGGAGTTCAGATAATGTTTTAGTTTAATTTGAAATATAAACTATACCATTTGACCAAATTCGACGAAACTTGGTAGGCCCCCCTATGCTGAAAATATTTATTAAAAACACGAAATATGCCAATACACAGGCAATTTTGTCAGCCATTATTTAAGAAAGAACCACGTTAAAAAAGATTTACCTGTGCCATATTACAAGAAACAATCCACCGATTTCTACCAAATTTAGCAAACAAGTAGTATTATGAAAGGCCATTGAAAGTAATACTTTTTAAGCCCGTCAAATGCATAATTTAAAAATTCAAAATAAAAGTAAATTCTAGATTAAATTAAAAACCATTGGTAACTTACATTCGTCTCTTTTTGTTTAGTACATTTGAAAGTAAATACAAGCGTGGTGGTAACGTATTTCTGTTTATAACAGTTTCAAAGAATCTATATAGTAACGCATGATAACCAGTGATTTTGATCCGTTCAAGTGGCGGAAGGATAAGCTGTGTGGCGAAAGAAGGGAACTAGACCGCGCTTTCGAAACATATTCAGTTAACCGCCGACCCGCGTAACGCAACACACATGCCTTTCCTTTCCCGCTTTGTTTTTTTTTTCCATGGTTGTCAATGTGGCAGTGTTTAGAGAATGCTTTGTGCCTCTGTCAGGTTACCTCACTGGGTGCCGAATGCCGTGACGTGTAAGGTCGCCCAATGGGAGCAGTCCGCAGGGGGCCCGAGTTGTAAATCGCTGAACCAGTCACACGCTTCGTTAGAGTGACGTCAGCAAGTTTGTAGCGATAAAGCAGGGATACACAATAGGAAATAAACCTAAGTGAAATGGCTTTGATGTGGGCGTACCCTTTCACGGTTTGGCTACGGGGGTATTGTGTCTGATTGGCTATTGCGTGCTGCGGATTATTCCTTTTTTTTTCGTGCTGCCGTCTGTCCAGTTAGTCTTTAGGCGCTGATTGGCCAACGACATCCCGCCATAATGCTGGCCAGTGAAGCAATTTTCTTGGCGAGTGTCTGAAGAATACGCTCCCTTTTCGTATTTGTGTTTTAAAATATTGTGACCGTTTCAGCCGACACGTGCAAATAGGACTCCGTCTCTGTTTCCTCAGGAAGATGTTCGATTTTCAAGGAATAGAGACCCCTTCCCCCTCCCTCCTGCTAGTGTGTCATCAAAGGGTATCATAAAGCTTAGTCTGGGTTTTCACAGTAAAAGAAAACGTAGTTATCAAAATATGTTTTCCCGTTTTACTGAAGTACAAAAATATCAATTCCCAATATGGGATTACAAAATCTATTAAAAAGTCTTAATAAAATCCCATTATTTTTTTAATTCCCCACAAAGATATTTTAATTTATATATATAGTTTGTTTCTACGAAATAATTAAAAATTAAGTTACATATCTTTTAATAATAATGCAGAGCCAACGACAAACACCCCCCTCCACCCCTCCAAACCCAACCACACTATCATACATATTTTAAAACAGCGGAACAACTGTTCCTTCCCTAATAAAGTTGTCATAGTAACACGCAGGGCTGGCAAGGGGCAGCAGGCGAAGCTTCGAAGCAGCACATTAGCACGCCCCGCGCCATTTTCCGTGCAGCACTCATTAATGCAACAGCAGCGAGATTTTCAGTTGAGTGGGTCTCATTACACCAAAGGTAGGCCATGTCCATGACCCTCGTGTAGAAACAGCAATCCAAAGCGTCGTAAATACCCAAGGAACTTGCGAGTTCAAGTGAACTGCAGGTTATACTCAACAAACCTTTGCATACTAATAGTCCCTTCATGTTTCTTCCAAATTTTCTGAAGCCCTGCCAAAGTTCCACTTTCATAATATAAATCCGCCTTGTGCAAAGAAAACTTAACCGAGTAAAAAAAATTACACGAAAGGGATTACGCATTACATTCATGCGCTTTCTGTGTAATAATATTTTTCGTAACAACTATTTCTTACTGGGTGTTACCAAAACACCTATTTTTTAAGTAATTTTTATTGTTATGAATAAAACATAATTGATAAATTATATAAATGTACACATTAATTTTAACCAAAAGTAAGGTACTTTTAAGTTAACGCAATTATAAAACGCTTGTGATAAATTGACGCATTCTGTGTCCCTATATTTTATTCGTCAGAACACACGCTCTGGCGAAGCTCGCAGCCGGACGACCACAATAAGGATTAAGGGTTTTGTGGACGTGCCGGAAGAGTGACGCCAGGAGCCTCGCAGCTGCAAAGGCGCGCTACCAAAGGTTTCTGCACGAGCAACTGTTCCTGCACATGCAGACGACATCCGGAGACATCGGAAGGCACCAGGGCGCGGACACAGCTGCATTTTGCAGCTGCCCAAGGGACACCGAGATCCCACTACCAGTGGCGTCTGTCCTGGGCTTGTACCGCAATAAACCATGAGAGCTTTTAGCGGACATGCGTGCAGAAAGGGACAATGANGGCCAGAACCAAGGGACGACGCCAGGCCGGCTGCGGACCACACGAGCAGCAGCCACGTGTTTTATGACCCGGGGGGGCCGACAAGCACCCCGGACCACATGCAAAGATGGGGGAAGTTGAATATGGTGATGGAGGCTACAAAACCACACGAAGGGGGGAGCAACAGGCAGTCAGTTGAGAGACGTCGAATCAGTCAGTCAGGGGACCTGAAGCGAGGCGTCTGGGTCGGAGCCGGACGAAGCCAGTGCGATGAACGAGTCAGTCAGTCAGTCGCGGATCGAGAATGCATCACGACGTCGACCTCAGTCGGAGGCCGTCAAACGGGACGTGCGGCGGGAAGAATCCGAGAAAAGTCAGTCAGACTTCGTCAAACGAGAAGGGTGTACCGGGAGCCGAGAGAAAACGAGTTCGCCAAATGCATCAAGACGTGGACCTCAGTCGGAGGCCGTCAAGCGGGACGTGCGGCGGGAAGAATCCGAGAAAAGCCAGTCCGACTTCGTCAAACGCAGAGTGCTGAGTGGACCCGGGAGGAGGGGTTCCGAGAGCAGGCGTCGGGACGCCCCACCGCCAGCCGAGGGAAGACAGCGCAGCAGTGTCAGATAAGTAGTTCTACACCAAGTGTGAAGAATCTTCCCCCCCCCCCCCACGACGCCAATCGCGGCGTCAAACCATACGTAGCCTACATAGAAAAAGGGGAGGGGAGTTTGTCTCGTGAGTTCATGTACCAGTTAACCTGTTCAAGCAACAATAAAACTCGATTATGTGAACTCACAAATAAAGTGTAATTTATTAGTAAATTGGACCTAGAGACAACAGTGTCGACGTATTCCTACGCCCTATCACTGAGGGCTAGCATCAAGTGCTGGCGCCTCACGCCGCAGAGCAGAATCAATACCTACTTCCAAACTTCAGCATTTGGCAGGTATCAAAATTATATATTTAGGAAACAACAAAACGTGTCCTACATGGGGTGATTTTTGAAATGTATGTTTCAAAAAGTGTGAAGAAACCGTCAATAGACAACAGGGTTTCAGTTGTTTGTTCATTGGCTGCTNCACAGAGCAGAATCAATACCTACTTCCAAACTTCAGCATTTGGCAGGTATCAAAATTATATATTTAGGAAACAACAGAACGTGACCTACATGGGGTTATTTTTGAAATGTATGTTTCAAAAAGTGTGAAGAAACCGTCAATAGACAACAGGGTTTCAGTTGTTTGCTCCACTGAGTAGTCAGTTTTACCCCAGAACAAGTAGCACGGTGTTCGCTCGTCTTATTGCAGGTGTGTAACTATCTCAGAGCCCTACGTGGCGTGGCTGATAAATAATCAATAATCTAATTGCAACAGCTACTGAGATGTACATGAGCTTGATGCCTAATTTGTCCTGAAACAAACTCACGATATTTTCTACTCTCTACAATTAACACATCCCTCCCCCACTTACACTCCTCACTATTATGCATCATTCTAAGCGAGCTAATACTTTTTACTTATTTAGGGCACTGCGTATTAAATAATTTTAACAAGAATGTAGCGTATAGTTTTAGTTGCAAAGTTAAGATACTTCGCCTTCTCTTATAATTAAACCAGATTTTTCAGCAAACAAATAAAATACCTAACATATAAAATGTGGAGATAACTACACAATTCGCGCTATTAATCGGTGGTTGTCTGAACATCAAATTACTGCAGGTTTTTATGACATCTGCCATTGACTTACAATTGGTTTGACACGCCTCGATGGCCTCTTGAGCCATTGCGGAAAGTTGAAGGATGGAGTGACCCGTCTCCTACCAAGTGGTCAAAGGCAAAAATGTATGTGATTTTAACGCAGTAATGAAATAATCTATTGGTGTATAGAGCACACATGAGCATCATGTACTCAATTCTAACCTATCACCAAACGATAACGATTTTTGCAGGTTTCTACTCTTTAAATTTTTTGTGCATTCACGGAATTTTTTTTACGGAAATATACACCTAATATACGGAAACAACCTCCGTAACGACACAGCGGAAATGAGCTCCATACATACAAAATAAGAGACCATTCCGTAATTCCAATAGCTTTGAATTCAGGAATTAACAATGCCGCGTATACGGAAGCGTTCATCGCCCCTGTAACTAGAAAGTTATAGTTCTCGCGGCATTAAGGATGTTCACATCACTTCAAATTATTTTTTTAAACATCAAAAAACAGTATGAACCACTTGCAACAGTTAACAACACTGCAACTGCAAGCACTCCAACTTTACTAGAAGTTTCACACTTTATTTTATTCTAATAGCATATTAACACATCTCATAGTGTTGGGATGTGGCATTTAAATGTAGAGTGTCACGATTTAGAAATTTTATACTCTTGTTTAAATCCCGCTCCAAGGCAAAAATTTTTTTTTTCAATTCTTATTAATTTATTGCTAAACAAGCATATAACGAAACTTTTTTTTTTCCCTGATCTCTCTTTATAAGCAAAAAATATACAACCTAGTAACAAAATTACGGCGAGATTCCGTGAGTTCACGGAAAGTTTGTTGACATTTATGAAAACTTCTTTATGTAAAAAACCAGTGTGTGTGTTTTTTTTACGAAGATTCCTGTGCTGGTATTACCAGTACTTTTCCTTATTCCAAGTAATTTTTTTCAGACAGTTTACAGCTAACACATACAAGTAATATAAAAATGGCAATTGGGGCATAAGGGCGTGGGGGCGCGGAGCGTCGGAGCTGTTCGTGCTCTGTCATTCTGGTAGGCCGGCGTCCATTTTGTCCACTATATTGTATGTCGGTAACCTTGTCCCAATGACCTTTGACCTTGAAAATCCCCAAAAAAATCACTAAAAAAATTATTTAAAAAACATTTTCAACTTTATTAAAAATTACAAATGTATTAAAAATGTATTAAACTTTTAAAAATTTACTAAAACATTTATTAAAAATTTTATGAAGAATATTATTAAATTTAAATTTTAAATGTTTGTTCTTAGAGGGGACGGGGAACCAGAGCCAACCAGCTACCATGTTATGATGTCTCCCGACCACCATATTGTTTTAAGTTACCTTGACCATGAATGACCAAAAACCGAAGATATCTCAAAATTCTCCAAAAGATCCCAAAAATGTATCAAAAATGCACTAAAAATAACTACAAATAATTTATTAAAAAGATATGATTCATTTTAAATATTTATTTAAAAAATTTAAATTTAGAATTTTTGGGGATTTAGAGGGGGTGGAGGACTGAAGCCGACCATCCATCAAGCTATGTCCTCCCCAACCACCATATTGGATCCTAGTGACATTGAAATTAACCTGTGACCTTAACCCCGTACCCTTGACCTTGAACACAAAAAACCACAAAATTCTCCCAAAATATATGAACATTTTAAAATCTACCAAAAATTTAATTTGAAAATTATAAAGAATTTATAGAGAAGTTTATTTTGAAAAACTTACATTTCTGGAGGACCCCTCAGCACCACATCCAGCAGACGACTGACCCGCTCCACTCAATCACATTGTATTAATACTCCCCCCCCCCANAACAGCCTCACCGTTGCTCATTCTGTCGAATGCACCCCACCTGCCATATTGTTTTAATTTGTTTGTAATTTGTTTACATTTGCATCACCTAGGTGGTGCTAGCACATAAACTACTGATAAACAACCATGCAATGCTAATCCTCGATTTATCCACCAGGCGAGCTGTCCTCTCTCACCTATGCTCGGCAGACCATCTTGGATTCCAATTTTGCTTGGTCACCTTTCCTTCATGCTCATTCTTTCCATGTCAGCCATCTTGGATTTTAACCATGCTTTGTTATTCCATCTCAGTCATCTAAGATTTTATTACTACCACCATAACATCATCAACTTGTTTCCCAATTACGTATGCTCTATGAATCCATGTCAGCCATCTGGGACTTCATTTGTCTAAGCTACCAGGTGGCACTCATATTTTTTATGTTTGTAAAATGTAGCTGGTGCTGTCGGCATCCTCCATATTGGATTCAATTTCCAATGCCTAGGCGGCACTAATTTCTCGATTATGCTGCCTGCTATTGGCCTATACTGAAAGAACGACGAGGTCCATACCCGCAAGGTATGTAAATTGCAGTATTTAGTTTTTGTTTTATTTTCAACACATGTATTTTTATTTTTTAAATGTGCATATTTTTATAAAAACATGTAGTTTTTATCGTTAATGTGTTAAAAAACATAAACCACAGCCATCTTCCTGCACATGCTTACATAAACTTTATAAAAAAAATGACTCTCGCAATCGATTGTTTACGCCACTGAATTAATAAGTTTTTCAGAGAAGCACAAAGACTACATAAGAAAATAAACACACATTACCAAGTATAGAGAAATTAAATTTATATTATTACTACACACATTCATCTTTCTAATTATTTTGTACATTCAATCGCTACATTTCGCATATGTTTGCCGAACATCAATAGTAGCGAACAGTCTTGTTTGATATAACCGCGAACCTTCAACTCATAGATGATTGAAGCTATGCCAACAATGCGCTATAGATCCCCGCGTTTTTGCAGGGTAATCAAATGTCTGAGTCTATCAACAAGTTCATTAGGGTCTTCGGGAAATATGTAATGAGCGTTCTTGATTCTTTCTGCCTTCATCAAACAACTTGTCGCAGGAGATTTGTTCGCAAAAAGTGTGGGAACGTCGAGAGAATCATCATTTTCCTCATCAGATACCTCATAAACACTGTCGTCGTAGTCATTATCATCAATTGTGTCTTCATGATCTGCTTTACCTGCTGTTTCATCCTCAATATTACGTTTACTTTTCTTTGTAGGAGGTCCATGGTCATCGTCAGTATTTAGAGCCAAAAACCATTTATTTTGAAGTTCGTCGACTTCTCGCGAACGTCTTGCAAGTGTGCATTCCACACGTACCAGATCTATTATGCTTTGTAGGTCTATCATTCCGTCATTGGCATTAAATATATCGCCATAATCGTCTGTGGAAACAGTATCCACCGCTGCAGCAGAGGGTATTGTTGACATAACTTGTTGGCTCTCAAAAAAGAATCCTTGCAGTTCTTTGTGTGTTCCTTCATAGTATCAACTTGTATAAACTGCATGTGACCATTGTCGTAATACTTCTTCATGCGAGTTCCCTCGTCGTCTGCGAACATTTTCGGTAGTGTATTAATAATGAGAAGGTTCAAATTCTTTCAATTAATTTGTTTAAGAACACTCATATCGAACTTTTTTAAAATAAAAGTACTGCAAAACGCCTTTTTTAAAGATGCATGAAACAACTATGCCTCATTGTAGGCCTAAACAACTACCAATGATTATTGNTGCAAAACGCCTTTTTTAAAGATGCATGAAACAACTATGCCTCATTGTAGGCCTAAACAACTACCAATGATTATTGCTCATGCTAGTACACAAACTGTAGTCATTATGTTATAAATTTGACTTTATCTACTGAAAGTCTAGAAAGTTGATATACAATGTGTTTCAGAAACACCTTTCCAAACTGTACCAAAGGGTTCCTGAAGCGAAAAGAAGAAATGTAAAATATGACACCCNGTGTTTCAGAAACACCTTTCCAAACTGTACCAAAGGGTTCCTGAAGCGAAAAGAAGAAATGTAAAATATGACACCCATGGTCCATCTCAAATAATAAGGGCTGTAGGAGCCCTTAAAGGCAGAGTGCAAAGAGCATATTATGTCGGATATTATGAAATATACTTGCGTTAGAGAAACTGAATTTTGTATGAGAATGAATTAAACTAAGACCTTGGATAAAATTAAAGTATAGGCTGTTCACTGTATAGTGGTTACCTTTTCCTTTCAGCAATTTTTTTTTTCATTAACAAATATTTTAAAATAAATATTGCCATTAAAATAATAAACATAGTTTGTAGATTCCACCACACACGTAAGTTAACGTCTAAGGCTAAAATAAAATATATTTATTGACTATTATTCTACATGAGTGAATAACCAATAAGATACGTCCTACTTGCCCCTATAGTGCAAAAATATAGGAGTTTGNACTATTATTCTACATGAGTGAATAACCAATAAGATACGTCCTACTTGCCCCTATAGTGCAAAAATATAGGAGTTTTCACCCTGTTATTTTCATACAATTTGTTAACCTTGAGGTAACATTGATGTTTGATGCCATCGTATTAAGCAATACGTCGTAATTAGCGAAAAAGGCACCCTCGTTGCAACTCTCTAAGACCCGCCGTTTTTCGTGTAAAACGCACACAAAGGTTTCAGTTGTANACCCGCCGTTTTTCGTGTAAAACGCACACAAAGGTTTCAGTTGTAGCAATACTATGATCTGGTGGGTAGGCAACACTTCCTAGAGACGCTCAATTTGTGTAAGACCGACATTATGCGGCAGCGTGCGACAATAATTATCGCCAAGAACAAACAGACAGCAGTCAAATTGCAATAGTTAGTAAATGCGTTACACCACACATAGTTGTTTTCGGTTGCACATCATGAAGCAAGGGATAGAAACGAACAAACAAAGAAACAACGATTCTGTGCAACCGCCTAACTCTGGTCGTTCTGCAGGTACTCTAGCCACAATATTTAGCCATTTGTGCGTACGCGTGGGTAGTGATGAAGGTACTCACATCCTACCAGAAAACATTAACTTCGTACTACTGTAGTCAGTGATTCGTTTACCTGAATCGGGATTGCGATAGTGTATGCGCGTTGGTGAATGTCATAGCAGTTTACCTCTTCTTCCCGCCCCTCCCCACATTGTCGCTGCTCTACCTTTATGCCAGAGCAGCCTGTTATTCACTGCGTGCCATTGCGTACCGTGCATCGTACACTAATACGGAGATGACGGACATGGTGTTAGCGTATCGTTAAGCGGGAGGAAACGGAAGGGAAACTTCACGTTGTACAGCCAACGATATCCTGCACGACGTCAGCCTAGCAAACGTACATTCGGATACGTCACACAGCGACGAGAAACGGGCACGTTTATGAGGCGAGATGGACCAGGACAACAGAGAAGCGTTTGAACCCCACGTCTTGAAGAGGCAGTCTTGGAGAGTGCAGAGGAAAACCCTTCTACTAGCACGTGCAATAGATGCATCGAATGTGACAGTATGGCGTGTACTACATGGACAGATTGCGAAAGGTGCAATTATTACAGCCATCGGATTATGCCCCACGTCGAGATTTTTGCCAGTTGTTCCTGCATCAGTTTTGAATGGTTTCTGATTATTCTGCTGTTATTATGATCACAGACAAAGCCACATTCACACAGGAAGGATATTTTAAGAGTCGGAATAGCCACATCTGGGAAGATTCTAACCCACATGCAACTGCAATGAAGCGCTATCAGAGATATTCGATCAACATTTCGACTAGAATACTTGGCGACAATTTTAATGGGCCTTACATGTAGCCAACCCGTTTAACAGCCTTCCAGTATTGGTATGTTTTGCATTTCACGTGCCAGGCTTACTGGAGGACGTTCTGCTTGCCGTCAGACAATGGATGAGGCTACAACACGATGGCGCTCCATACGATTTCACGAGAAATGTGCGTGACCACGTGAACGCAGCATATCCTAATAGCTGGATAGTATGGGGTGGGACTGTTGCATGGCCACCACGCTCGCCGGACTTTACCCCATTAGACTTTTGGCTTTGGGGATTCGTCACGGCATTGGTTTACAAGATACCCATTGAATACGAGGAGGACTGGTTAGCGAGGGTCATGGCTACCTGCGATAAAGTGCGAGACACAACAGNAAGATACCCATTGAATACGAGGAGGACTGGTTAGCGAGGGTCATGGCTACCTGCGATAAAGTGCGAGACACAACATGTGTCTTTTAAAAGGGTGTGCCATTCTCCAGTGCACTGCTACACCTAATGCAATGAGTTTGGGGGTGGGCGTTTCGAACAGTTGCTTGTATGACGTTGTTTAAAAATTATGCAATGCAATGTGTGTTTTGTTGTACTGTCAATTAGGGCCATCTGTGCCCATACCAAGCACCACGCATTCAAAATCTTTGAACATATTATGACTAACCAAATTTATTAAAGGCATTATAACAGAGTCACACTGTTCGCACCAAAATGCATTATCCCTACTCTCTTACTATCCCATCAAGTCGACACAAATTCATTCACACATTTCAATTACCTGCTAACACAAGTGGTTACAATATCTGTAGAAGGGCCAGAGTTAGGCAGTTACACCGAAACGTTTGGTCTTCGTTTCTTCCCCCTTGATTCATAATGTGCCACCAAACAGAACTAAACATCGGTGTAGCGCATTTACTAGTTGTAATTTGTTTGCTACCTGTTTGTTCTTGGCGATAATTATTCAGCGTGCGACGGCGTATTACAGCCAGAATGTGTTTAACTCGCAGAGTACGAAGTGTTGCCTACCCACCAGACCATAGTATTACTACAACTGAAACCTTTGTGTGCGTTTAACACGAAAATGGTGAATCCTAGAGTTGCAACGAGGGTGCCTTTTTCGCTAATTACGCCGTTTTGCTTAATACGACGACATTAAGCATCAATGTTACTTCAAAGTAAACAAGTTGTACGCAAATAACAGGGTGCAAACTGCTATATTTTACACTATAAAGGTGAGTACGACGAACCATACGTTCCTTTAATTCACGATCTTGGTTTAATATATTCGCATACCACATTTTGCTCCTCCAACGAAAGTAATTTTCATAATATTCCACATAATAGTCTTTTCGAACTCCACCTTTAAGGGCTTCTACAGACCTCATTATTTGAAATGGACCATGGATGTCATATTTAAAAATTTCTTCTTTTCACGCCCGCCATCCCCTGGCACAGTTTGGTCACATGTTTCCGAAACATTTTGTATAAACGTCTACTTACACTAAGAACTTTATGGGCACGAATTTCCTTCTCGAAATAGCGTTTAACAAAGCATTTACTCTTTTATCATTGTCAGAACACTTAAGACGTGCACTTTAGCCTATCAGTTATTTGCAAGACACTGAACAACACATAACATCGCTGTGTATTATTACACTATAAGCTACAGTTTTAATTAAAAAATACAACCCGCCACATACATAAGCTAACTAAGCTGCCAGCGATACTCGCCACTTATTTCTGCCTCGTAGTTGTGGCGTCACTAGCTTGGCTAAGAAAGGTTACAAGGCCTTGAGGTCTCCGGGGTAGCGTTCTGATCTACCCAGTCAAGTAGCGAAATGTCTCTTGCGTACACACGCTCCGCGATAAACAGAGAAAAACTGCAGGTGCACGCCCAGGAGTTTGAATTCTATGAAGCGTGGGAATTTCTTCGCGGAAACCAGATCTCCCCACACCCTTAATCCAAATCAGTGATTTCAATTAATAGAATTATTTTACTGCATTTTTAGTAAATTAACTGTTATCTACTGGCGAATCAGTGGAATTAACTGAGGTTTTTCTGCTAGGCGTGTGAAATTCACTAGAATGCAGTAGAAATCTCTGTTTAACCTGTGTATACCAACATCCCAATGATCAGTAGCAGATTCACTGATTTGGAGCAGTTTTAACTGTTTCGATTTTAGAGTGTTATGTATCCCTTCCGGCACTTAGGTTACTTAACACGTCACACTGTAATGTTGGGAGTGAATTATAAAACATATACTTTAAATTCCTTAACGTCATGATAAAATGATTTACTTATTTTTGTTTTAAACACTATATACAGGGTACATTTAATACTTAAGTGGGCTTTTTCCATTGCTTATGAAGTAGGAAAAAGTAACAAGCTAAAAAAAAGGGCCACTCGGGGAAAAATTACAAGTTAAAATACATATTCAGAACAAAAACAAGTAATTAATTAAACATTCTTGTAGATAATATTGCAAAATAATATGTTGGACATTACTCAGTTGTCGAAAATTAACCCAAGGCATGATAAAACTATAACAACAAAGCAGTTACACTAAATAAAATATTTACAACAGAAAAACAAATTCCAACTACTTTGAAACGAAACAAAATTAGTTCTCCCCAATATAATTGTAAAAATTCAAAAATACGTCAAAGAACAAAACTATAAGAATAAATACATACTAAAGTATGCAAGAGTCAAAGAAAAATTGCTTGGACAGTAAGAAATAACGAAGGCTGTGCGATTTAAAGGAGACGAAAACAGCCACAGCTATACCATACAACAAAGAACGAAAAATTGTAAACAGCTCAAAGAAACAAAAAATCGCTCCCTTTCGGCATGGAACTGAGATATGTTCGTTTACCCTCGTAAGGCCTCGTGTATTGCGATTGAACTGCTTTTCAATTTCATGAGAAAGGAATAATAGTAAAATATTCATATTTCTAAATTCCTTTTTAATTTTATGTACGATTGGTGCAAAGCGGTACCTAAGCAGGGCTTTATCCGTGAACCTATTTATATCATTTGATGGCTGACCACTAGCGTATATTAGTACAAGAGGTCAGGAACGTAAAACAAATTTGAAGAAATCCCATTTTTAATTAAGATGTTGCAGTTTTTTTCAGAGGAACTAACCACTACGGCTAGTTCCTCCGAAAAAAAAAACATATATTTGAAAATACTAATGTTGTAACAAATACGTATACCACACATTATAGTCTTAGTAACGTTTGCACAGAAATACATGTTTACTGCAGTTGGCTTGTGTGCTGTGCTTCATATTATCTCTACGATTTATTCCTCAATAACGTCTGTCAAAGTAGCTGGTTTGGACTCTGGTAATCTAGATAGTGATGAAGCATTCTTCTCAGAAGCCTTCAAGACTGATCATAGAGAAACAGTCGTAGGAGAAGTTGCTCGTTGGAAACAGCTGTCATACGTGCGCGTTTCTAATAATTAGTAACGACAAAATTTGGGTAAAGATGGTAAACCCAACTGAACTATTTGTTGTGGTATGTCTGGGTTTGTGCTTGCAACTGTAAATGCAGCGTATAACTGAATCAATTTCTACGACACAATGCTTCCGGTTCGTCACGAAAAAGAAGACGAAACTAGTCATTTGAGATTTTGTATATAAAATCGTTGCGAAAAGTGGTACGTGCCTTTGAGGTTCGAGCTAATATACGAATTTATTGCAAGTATTAGGGAAATCCCACTAATACTATAAATGCGAAAGTCTGTGTGTATGTTTGTTACCACTCAGATCCATTACAGCTAAACGGATTTCGATGAAATTTGGTAAGTAGGTATTTTATGTCCTGGAATAGGACATTGGATACTTTTTATCCCGGTAAATTGTACGGATTCTGTGGAATATCAACAAAACCTAATTCTGTAACGGCTGGGAACGTGACCAAACACAGCTCAATAACGACTGAACAGATTTTGATGAAATGTGGTATGTAGGTACTTTATGTCCTGAAATAGTACATTGGATACTTTTTATCCCGGTAAATTGTACGGATACTGTGGAATAACCACCAAACATAATATTGCAACGGCTGGGAACGTGACCAAAATATTTTTTTCCTCTGGTGTCAGAGTTCATCAGGCCACCCAAGGACCTATGAAATGGCATAACGACTGCTATAAATCAATAACAACCGGGACCAAATATTTTACGTGGCCTCCTAAGCCTGGAAGCGCCTGTGAACGTTGCTTAACTTTAGTGATCGATTAAGATCCCTTAGCTAGAAACATTTATTTCTAAAGCTACAATTTGATGAAAGTAACTTTGTGATTTTCATACATCGACGCTGGAAAGCGGAAATGTAGTAACTACGCGATAGTTGCACTGATACACTCCAAAAACAATACCCTACTTCTTGGCTATCGGGTAAAAAATATTTCCTTCCTTTTGGGTTGCCATAATTAGTTAAAAACCTAGGCCAACATAGTATAATTTTAAAATTTTGTTTTCACAAAATGAATTTTCTTTTCCCAATTTATTTATTAGTGTATCACTGTAAAACTCAATTGTACCTTGGCGAAGCCGGGCCGGTTAACTAGTTATTCATAAGGGAATGTCCATTTTCTTGTTAATTTGTTACTGAATGAATATTTGAAAGTATTACAAATCACATTTCAATGTTCAAGTAAATTCTTAGAAATGAGACTCACTACTTTCATTTTGCATTAAACATAATGGTGTGGATGCATGAATGTTTTGAATAAATGATAATTAATAACTATCTAAATACGCAAAAATCTATCTTTGTGTTATTTTATGAAACCCCGCACCTTTTATGGAATAGGAAACAACAATTTATAAAAGATAAAATAGAATACAACATGTTTAAACACATTTTAAGTATAACATAATTTCAGTGGTAACTTCCCTACCAAGCACACAACCCGCTGTCCAGCACATTATTTCCAAACAACCATTGATTTATATATTTGTAGTGTTCCTATAAACCTACCTCTCTATAAAACCAATCATAACGGAATATAAATCTGACATAGCTGTGTGTTACATGTGTAACTCATAGTTTATGCAATACGATACTTTCCCTACAAATGTTTACCGTGAAATACTCCAGCGGTACATCGACGCAACCAACAGTAATGGGTCGTATCACTTTTTTGGACACATTTACAGCACACCATTGAATTTTCATACGAAGTTTCACCAAGATGGCCCATCCTGATTTATAAGCGACGCCAATGTCTAGGTGGAAATTAAGTCATTTGTTCTTTACCTTCGTTATTTATAGTAACTTGGTTTTCTTTATCGTGATTCCAATTAATGACCACGATTTTTTTAAAACAATATATTCTACCAGTTAGGACCAATGAATGAAAATGTAGCATTGACTTAGTAGGTATTGCTATTCCAAAAATATAAAAATCAAAGTGATTCACTCAGGATTAAACACAAGTACTTTTGCCACTCTAAACACACATCTTCAAATTCATGATCTCCTTTAACAAATTGTTTTATACTATAGATGTTTCGGTAACGTGCATGTTGGCGTACTTGATATTAAAATTTCTACTTATTAAGAATCCTTATCCTATTGTTAAACAAGGGTCTAAATCTATATAGTGTGAGGAAACAAGACTTTTCGGAGGGAAGTAATCGGGGTTTTGTTAGCTGATGTCAGATGAAATTCCCTTAATGATACTAGGTCTGTAGTGGTAGTAGAATATTTTGACGTCCCTGGCGTAAGAGAAAGTTTTGTATTCGTTTCCAAGATAATGGCACGTGACCTAAATCAGAAGAGTCTTTTGTAACGACCGTTGCAGGCTTCAAATAGCCCGCCGCCGTCGTAAATTATCTATTTTTCCCTTTGCTCGACATGGCTTCGGAACGCGCTGTAATGTGTAGAACTGAGCGCATTACATAAATAATGCGTCGGTCGGGGCGATTGCGTAAACAAGGACGCGTGGAGAGCAGAACAAACGGGGTCGGCAGTGTTATTTAGCGTAATGAATGTCCTGGCACGAGGACAATAAATGTGCACCAGGGATGGCCTTTCGGTGGGGTCGTATTTCATAGCGGCATTGTCGTGGGGTTCGGACTGTGTTCACGTGGGTGGAGGAGGGGGTTATTGCTGACCGGTTCGGCATTCAGTGCGGGCGTCGTCGTAGTGCTCTCGCAACTGGGTCGTCGAGCAAGCGGGCAGGTGGTGAATTGTCGCAAGGAATCCTCCTCTGTACTCACTAATGTACACGGAGTGCGTCGCTTGGCAAAAAATTGCAGCGAAGCACGTCATTTCCCCAAAAGTAATTTGGCCTACAACTCATTCATTATAAAAGTCACTTGCCTTTGAAGTAATTTGGCCCTAGTGTCACTTGGCTTAAGAACCACTTAGCCTAAGTTTATTTGTCCTTCAATTCTCTTGGCCTAAAAGTCGATTGGCCTAGTAGTCACTTGTCCTAACCCTCACCTGATATTAAATCTCATGTAGGTAGGTTGGGCTTAACGTCTCGTCGATAGGGAGATCTTCAGAGACGGATCAATTTTCTCAGAGAAGTAGAATTTGGGACGGAATTGGCCAAGGGCTGTATAAAGGAACCGTCCTTTGTGTTATAGGCTATTCGCGGTAAAGTGAGCACTTCCAAAGCCATATTTACTTTTTATTTCAACCAATTTATATCCTTCCACCACTTTATTATGTAAACTCTGTCATGTAAGTAAAACACAGTGTATATATTTCACCACACTCAAAACCAAAAGTCCAACGCCACAATTAAATGTATACATTGGTTGTTATGTCTGATGAAACTGCCTCAGAAAGTGCTCACTTCACCGTGAACAGCGTATATCATACTACACCTTATTCGGTTTATTATGAAAGACGTTGGGTCAAAAATTTCGCTCTGGTTGAAATTAATTTGTCATAAACATAACTTGGTTTAAAAGTTGGTCTAAAAATCACTTCGCTTAAATGTCACCTTGCTCAAAAGCCACTTGGTTTTAAAGTCGCCTGGTCTAAAAATATAATAAAAACAGAAATATTTCTGCGTGACTACGTGCCAGGAAAAGATTTTTCTGTTTACGGAAATCACACTTACAAATAAAGACTAACTTAGAAACCAGAATATAATTTAAAAAGTTCCAACAAATTAAATACGTACAGGTAGTGTTCTTATAAATATTCTAGAATTTATTTTCACATTCCTGACTTAAGTTTTTAAAGTCTCTCGTTCCAACTCCCAACAATTAAGAATTTGCGGTTAAGCCACATTTCCGTGTCATAAAAGTGTAGCAGAAAAAGTAACGTGAGTATTTGGAGAACAATTTATGAAACTCAGAGTTATAATGAAACAAAAACATGTATATTTGGTGTAACTTTTAAGCTCTGGTCGTTTTTTAGGTAATTACGAACACATTGAGTGCAATGGTGGTAGTTGTAGTTTTGGTGTTGGTGGTGGTGGCTGTGTTGTCGGTGGTGATGGTTTGGTGTTGGTGGTTGTAGTTGCAGTGTTAGGGGTGGATGTGTTGGTATTTATGCCGGTGGTCGTTGTGGTGTAGTACTGACGGCGTGGTTTTAATGGCAACGATGGCTGTGGTGGTGGCTGTGATTTTTGTAGCAGCTCTGTTGGCTGTGTTGGTGGTGGCTGAGTTTGTGGTGGCAGTAGTAGGTAACTGTTGCTTTGGTTGATGTGGACATTTTGTTAGTTGTGGTGATAGCTGGGCTGGTGACTGTGGGGATGGCGGTATGTCGTGACATCTTGTGTGTGTTTTAGAATGAAGGACTTGCAATCCCGATAGTGATTAATATGGTTACACGGGAGTTTTTACAGTTGGAGTTTCGGGCATTGGAATTTGTCTATCGTCATAACAACACGTCAATTAGCAACTGTGGAAGAAAATAGAAGGTTGTATGTGCATAATATATCAAAAAATACACCTCAAATGTCTGGAGACTAGTTCCTCATGCCTATCAGAAGCAAACGTGGTACGTAGGTACAGAAATTAATTTTTTATTATAGTATACAATACCTCTTCCACAGCTCTCTTTACATCACACACACACGGGTTAAATTGTTTTTGTCATGAGTGTCATCGTAGCTACCACTGCGTAAGTACCCGCATACCAAAACACGATGACTGTGATGACATTCTACAAACAAAACCACTCAGCTAACGTCTTATAAAATGTATATAATAGCTGTGGGAATATATATCTAAGCATGGCAACATTTCCGGACATATGTTTATGTTACATGTTTTCATTCTTTAATGTTGTGTACGTGTGCGCGTATAGGCCTACACACACACGTGTACAGAACTCTCAAAAAGCATCTAAATACCTTCAGCTCAATGAATTTTTTTTATTAATTTAGTTAATTTTTAGTTAGGACGTCCACGATCAAGGACACGTTGCACATTAATGACATTTATGACCGGTACTGAACACAGCACGGCATCAATGTCTAGTCCTCCTTGTGGCTAATGTAGTTTCTGGAATGTTCTGCGCCTCTTTGACGTGAATGGCCAACACCAATATCATCTTACACGCAGCACGTTGTCCGCTGGTTGCGAGACAGAGCTAAAAACAAGTATAGCGCATATATGCTGTTCACGGCAAACTGAATGCCCGGCTTAGTATCTACTTGTATGCTCGTTGTGTATCGTTAAATTCTATATTAAATTAACATTGCCAAGGTTCTCATCACTTTATTCCTGCCCCGGTCAATTGAAACTGTATTGTTATAGAATTAAATGTATTGAAATTTTGCCTTATTCCGGCACTTATATGCATAAAAGAACAATGCGTTAAGTAGATACTTTCAGTATTCATAAATTTTAACCTTACATGTTTAATTCGACGTTACAACGGGGAACAATTTTATCTCCGTTGTTGCCAGATTTACTGGGCGCACGCCAGTTATTATGTCCCTATTAAAATATACGCAGGTATTTTTCAAAGTTTGATTTCAAAAGTGCTCACCTAACCGTGAACATCCTTTACCAAAAAAAATTTACCTGACGCCTAAATTGACGTGTGACCGAACGGGTTAAAACGTCAGAGGTTTCCATTCAGCTCCATTCACAATATTTTGCCAGTCAAGTCCCGATAGCAGGCGCAGCTCCGTCGTGTGCGCCGTCGAATGGGAAGGATGGTCGGGGGAGGAGGAAAAGCGGGATGATGATGATGACAATAAAAAAAAGTCAATGTGGCGATTGGTGCCGGGGCCAGCAGATACCGCTCAGGGGGAGACCTTCCCCCGCAGTAACAGCCGTGACCGCGCGTGGGCTGCCCGCGCCCATGCAAATGAGGTGACGTTAGCCTCTATAAGCCGTGTAGTGTCGCGTCATTACAAACCGTTCGCCTCTATTGAAACAGTTTCAATATTCTAGACGTGTATTTAATATTTGACCTTGCCCTGTGTTTTCCAGTAAACAGGAGACTTCATTTATAATAAAATACAATNTTTCAATATTCTAGACGTGTATTTAATATTTGACCTTGCCCTGTGTTTTCCAGTAAACAGGAGACTTCATTTATAATAAAATACAATTTTTTTGTGCTTGTTAACGTGTGCTGGTTCAACTCCCTTAAATAAAAAATGTATTTAGAGTAGGAATACGTTGCTAAAACGGATTTTGGAATTAAACAATGTGGTATTTAATTTTGTATATTTTTTGCACTAATATTATTTCCTTAACTTAATCTTTTTAATGTTAATGATTTATTGTTTTTTTTTGCGTTGGACTTGCTAATGGAATGGCTGTGTGCAACATTCTACCCTATTACCCGATATCATCTGGTCTTAGCTAAAGAAAATTATACGCGGATCAGAGCTACAGGAATTGCACAAACTAAATTTGAGGTGCCTTGATCACGGATGAAGTGAACGGAAGTTGAGCTTTTAACACTGTACAAAACAATGCTGTTCAATTTGTATTGATTGGCCAATATATTGTGACGTCAGTGTTTTCCGACAGTATTAGTTCAAACACAGAAATTACGAGGCGTAATGACGGCAGCCTTTCATTTTTATAATTTGTGTGTGTCGTAAAATTTGTTCTCCTTTTCGTACGCTTTGAAACTAGAAAACCTTATTATAAATGTAAATTTTCAATAAACGCATATAATGAAAATACTCTAATAATATAAAAAATTTTTTTTACTATTAGGTTAGTAGAATAGGTACATTTTACGTTATTTCTATAAGTGTCATGTTGTAACCGACTTACGATTTTCCATAATACGTAAATTATTATATGGAAGGACTTGAAAACAAAAACTCAGTAAAAATTTTTGTTTGTATAAATTATTATATTTTGAAATGGCAATGTTTCTACTTAAACTGCAGGTTTAAAATATTCAAAATTAGTAAATGTACACCTAAAGTACGTATTTTTTAATGCAAAGACAAAATAATAAATAGTGCACACGACACAAATCTTTTCAGTAAAATATTTTTCTAAAATTAACTGCGTGATTTGGATTGAACTGTTTTCAACGAAATACTAATTGAAAACAAAAATTTGGTAAGTTATGATAACCAAACGATATTGAGTTTATGATATGAGCCAAGGAAATTCGACTGTTCAGTGCCAAGTTCGAAACTATCTTTGATCATCTCTCTATTGAGGCTTGTGCAAGGTTTCTGACCACTGACCTCAAATCATGTGTAAAATGATCTCGGATCAAGTCCTGAAGATCGTTTCTGCGACTTGGCATTAGACGCCCATCAACCTCAGGAAATTTTACTGTTTAAATGCATAAAGAGACTAAAACTACTATCTACATGTTTAGCATATTACAGCCATTTTAGTTGTCAAATGAAATAGTAGTCTAGAAAAAGTAGGGAAACAGAGAAAATCTACTTTTATAATTATGAAATAAGAATGAAATAGGATGCAGGAGTTTTAAAATTATATATTTTTTTTACGAATCCCATAATGGAATAAAATTCACGCATTACGCTACGACTCAAAGCAAACGTTAATGTTATTAAAATGTCATGAAGAATATTTCTTGGAAATTTGCTATGCTAATCGCCAGCTTTTCAATTTGAACTGCAAAAATAAAATTTAAAATCAAAGTTAAATTTCAATTTGAACCAAATTAAATTTTAAAATAAACTATATTTAAAATCAAAATCGTTACCGCAAGTGAACCAGCTGTCAGATCTCAAAAAAACTACAAAGTTCTACTCATGTGGTTTTAAAAATCACTTCAGCTGAAACCAAACTTTATGTTGAAATAACTTTTAGAAATTTGTACGAATTAAAGTTTTAACTTAAAATAGTCACATTCACGCTAAAAAAAATACGATTAATGGTATTTTTTTAAATAATTTTTCATTTTTTATCAAATCATCGATATCAAGTCACAAAACTGTAAAAAATTCCCAAAATCTAGAACATTTTTCAACCTCTTGAAAACAGCCCTAAGTCAGAAGAAGCCAGCGCTAGCAACAAGTGCCTCATCACGTCTAGACGTAATTAACTGAACTAGAACGCATGATTAGAATCTGGTTGCGTCTAAATATGGGTCTTGGGAAGCCTCTCCTCTCCTATTACTCTACTGCAGAAAGTATGGAGCTGCACTGTTAAAATACCTACCTCTTTGTAGCCTAGAAAACTTTCTTTTGGGCTGTTTTGTTTTCAGCGACACCAAATTTGGCTCATGATCAAAAGGAAGATAAAATAAACTTAGGTTTACAGCTATTAAATTATACAAAATAAATATTAAATGTGTGTATGTGTTGTGTATGTTTGTGTTTGTTTCATTTAAATAATACCATTCTCTATAGCAAATTTTCAAAACAGTAGGTCATATGAAGGATTTTCCTAAGTTTTCTGTTAACAGCAGAAAGCGTATTTTCAGATAATAAGCACCAATTAACAAGGTTTAGTCGTATTAACTCTCTTTGTGCTCGGACCGGCAATGCAATCCTAATGTTAAAAGTTGTAAAACAATATATTCACTTTGGCAAATCGGAGTCTAGTTACAAAATCTGAAAATCAAACTAATTAACTTGATGCATCACGAGAACACTTCTACAAGTACCTGAAAATCTACATTAGACGACGATTCAGAGAGATATTCCTTGAGCAGCACTGTGCAGCGTTTATTTGGCTTAAAACGACGGTCATAAAACTAACAGTTAAATATTGCCATCCTGTACTTTATAGTTGATATAACCAGAAAATTAACACCACTTGAAACAATTATTAATATTTATTTCAACACTTAGTTATATTACGGGTGTAAAACTCTCGACTACAGCTGTATCCTCATCATTACACCCTGCCGGTAAATTAAGACTGTGTGTTGTTATAGTAAGGCTTCTGAGGCAATTTTTTATCCTACTTTCCAAAGGAACGAAAGTCTTTTGAGATCACTTTCTTGTCTGTGTGTATGTGTGTTTGCCTGGGCGCGTGTGTGTCCCCCACCTCCCTTCGATTTTTGAACGAGTCAACCGAATTTCACCAAACTCGGTACACATATAGTACTAAGTAAGGTACTTTAATAGTTTTCAACCACGCCGGGCACTTACTTTTAAAATGGTGGCAATCTAAACATTTGGGGTTGTATGTCATCTCGGGAACCATTCAACCGGTTTTAAAACAAATTTTGTATGATGGCAGAGCATTGTGTAGAAATTAAATTTTAAGATCAATATTTTTGTTGTCCGCCATTTTTAAATATAGCGTAAAATTAAAAAAAAAGTATTTTACATTATTATTTAAATACAATTAAACCAATTCTGACTAATTTGGCACGTAAGTAATATTATGCTAGGCCAGGTAGGCGTATGCGATTGAACTTGATTAGGCATTTATTTAAAAAATGGCGGCCATATAAATATTTTAGGTTTATTTGGTATATCTAACATGCCGTATAACCAATTTCAGTCAAATGTTGTATGCTTAAAGAATCTATTACAAGCATTATATATTCCAACAAATAGCCACTTTTGTAGGACATTTTGTAAGATAGAGCTCACGAATAAATAAAGACTTAATGTCATATCGCGGTAAACAATAGACCGATTCATATCAAATCTGTCAAACAAGTATTACTGCGGTATATTATGTAAAAATGTATATTTTTAGTACGTCAGGCATTTATTTTAAAAATTGCTGCCATATAGCTATTTTAGCTTAGAATGTTATATCGCCTAAAACCATGTAAACAATTCCAACTTTTATTTGTATGCTGGCAGTAAATATTACAACTATAAACTGTATCTACACGAAGCATATTTTTTCCGCAAATTTATTAGATAGCGCCACANGGCATTTATTTTAAAAATTGCTGCCATATAGCTATTTTAGCTTAGAATGTTATATCGCCTAAAACCATGTAAACAATTCCAACTTTTATTTGTATGCTGGCATTAAATATTACAACTATAAACTGTATCTACACGAAGCATATTTTTTCCGCAAATTTATTAGATAGCGCCATACGAATAAATAAAATTTGTATGACATCTCGAGAACCAATTGACCGATTCTTATCAAACTTAGCAGAGCAGTAGTACTGCGCAGATGATGTAAAATTGTTTATTTGAAGTACCACAGTCTATTATTTTCAGAATGGTGGACGTATAGCCATTTTAGCTTAGAATGCTATATTGTCTAAACCATGTAATAAATTTCAACTAACTTTTGTATACTCGCAGTATATATTACAACTATAAAGTTCATCTACACGAAACATCTTTTGTGCAACATTTTGTAAGTAATGCCACATGAAAACATAAAGTTTTTATACAATATCTCGGGAAATAATTGACAGATTACAACCAAATTTGGTAAACAAATAGCACGGCAGCAGGTGGTGTAAACTGGTATGTTTTAGGTAGGCCAAGCAAGTATTTTCTAAATGTTGGCTATAGAAATATTTAAGCGAACTATATTTTATTAACGAAACAAATTCCAACTTACTTTTGTATGTTGGCAGTATTTATAACATCCATGAAATTTGTTTATACAGAACATCATTTCTCTGCCATTTTGTAAGTTAGCCCGTCAATAAAATAACGTTTTTATACCATATCTCGGGAAACAATCAAGTCATTCTTAACCAAATTTGGAGAAGAAGTTGTGCTATGGTAGACCATATAAATATATGTATTTTTTATATGTGACACACACTAATTCCAGAATGGCCGCTACAAAAGCACTTTATCTTAAAGTGCCATATCTACGGAACTATGTAATCTATTTAAAGTTAACTTTGTTAACTGGCAGCATAAAATCATCTAATTTTCTAATATATAAAATTTTGTCCTCCATTTAATAAGATGTCACACGGAAAATATTGAGGTTTTTATGCCATATCACAGGGACCAATCAAGCGATTTACACCAAATTCTTCACACAATTAGCGTTACGGTAGGACGGCCCTGTTAATATTTTAGGTGAGTGAACCCTGTCATTCAAAACATTAGACTGATTAAATCCGAAGTTGATACTCCGAATCAGACCTCGCAATACAGTTAGTTGAATGCACAGTAGCTTATGGTACTAGTTTTCCTGGGTTGGAGTCCCGGGTAAGAAACATGTTTATTTGTAATTTCTTACTACTGTTCAGATATTTAGGGTTTCATTTCTAATCAAATTGCTCCCAAATAAACGACAAGTACTACCTACAAATTCAGTTTTTTAAGAATTTATTAAAAAATTAAGTGAACCCATGTTTAGGAAAGTAGACTCATTAATTATATCAGTGACTTCTTTTTATTAATTGTGTCTGCTTAATAATAACAAATTAAACATATTTCTCGTCCAAAGAGTGGTATAAGTTTTGTATTTCACGTATGGGTTGCATAGTAAAGCCACGTTGAGATTGGCCCCCTAACGNATACAGTTAGTTGAATGCACAGTAGCTTATGGTACTAGTTTTCCTGGGTTGGAGTCCCGGGTAAGAAACATGTTTGTTTTTAATTTCTTACTACTGTTCAGATATTTAGGGTTTCATTTCTAATCAAATTGCTCCCAAATAAACGACAAGTACTACCTACAAATTCAGTTTTTTAAGAATTTATTTAAAAATTAAGTGAACCCATGTTTAGGAAAGTAGACTCATTAATTATATCAGTGACTTCTTTTTATTAATTGTGTCTGCTTAATAATAACAAATTAAACATATTTCTCATCCAAAGAGTGGTATAAGTTTTGTATTTCACGTATGGGTTGCATAGTAAAGCCACGTTGAGATTGGCCCCCTAACGGTTCGTAAAAACCATTATATTAAAAAAAACACTAATGTTGTGCCACTAATACAGTAATTTTTTGTTATCTGTGAACCATCAGTAACAAATGTTGCTGTTAATGTAATATACTGTTAAGCTACTAACGTTAATGTAACATTAAGTACGTTTGCGAAAACATCACCTCCTTGCAGTTTTGTCAACCTTAAGGCAGCCTATATTTTTATGGTAGAACAAATTTTGTGTTGAATTGATGTTAGCATTTGTGTTAAAAATATTCTTATACGTTCTTTGATTAAAAAAACTAACTGATGTAAAGCAAATTCAGTAAAATTATTTTGTCGCAAAATGTTATATTACCAATGGAAACAAAGGTGGGAGGGGAATACAGCACCCGCTTTAAATGTTTGACATCTTCAACTTTACGTAACCTGATGTCCTACCAACTGCTCTCTCTTAACATGTCTAACTCTGTTTCATATTGTGGGTATTCTGTGCAACATAAAGACTAACTTCAGTTCTCTTTCGTTATGTTGAAATACTTCATGCTCTATAAATATACACATGTTTGGCACACGTAAACTGCTTTGCAAGGCTTGAGACCTGGTCGAAGCTACATTTTGTTCTCATAATAGGTTTTAATATATTTAAATACAGCGGTTTCATTTTACAAGGTAATCGCTGTTCACCACTATCTGCCATTTGACAATGCCAAGAGTGTCAGCTTGTGTTGGTTGGACATTTATTTGGTGTTGCAGTAACATAAATGATTTCATTCTTCCTGTTATTTTCAGCGTAATTCAACAATTGATTGCTGCAAAATTACNTGTTGCAGTAACATAAATGATTTCATTCTTCCTGTTATTTTCAGCGTAATTCAACAATTGATTGCTGCAAAATTACATAGAGGCTTATTTAACAGTAACGCTTCAAAAATATATTGGCATTACAGTAACATA
Source organism: Clitarchus hookeri (assembly GCA_002778355.1). Classification (NCBI taxonomy): domain Eukaryota; kingdom Metazoa; phylum Arthropoda; class Insecta; order Phasmatodea; family Phasmatidae; genus Clitarchus; species Clitarchus hookeri. Next base: position 346,551 of record NQII01001806.1, read on the forward strand.
AGACTATGTAAATAGTTAATATTCACAATTTTGTCACATTATATATTTTTTTAAATAAACGTTTAAAGATATGCCTCANACTATGTAAATAGTTAATATTCACAATTTTGTCACATTATATATTTTTTTAAATAAACGTTTAAAGATATGCCTCAATAGCAATTTTTTTGTTGCAAGAATATTATACGTTTTTTCTGTGTACTAGTTCTGATTAATTTACTGCCAAAACGTCATGAAGTAGTTCACCCATACGCTTACCAGACTACTTACACGTGAAAAGTACACAAACACTAACTGGCAATATTTTCTCATGAAGATTTAAATAACACATTTTTTTTTAATTGGGTCCCACTTTAAGTGTTTGAAAATCATTTCTTTAATCCGGAATACGTAAAGAATTACATTCTAATAACTGCATTCGCGTTTAAATTCCGGGCGAGACGTGGGTCTACNCTGGAACCGGCTGCTCACAGAGGTCAGCAGCCCGCGGTCCTCCACGGGCAGCTCCCTCAAGATGTGGCCAAGCATTTCGTCCGGGAGCGACTCTATTCCTACTCTTCTGCAGCACATGCTTCTTCTCTTCTCCTTAATGCTTCTTCTCTTATCCATTATTCTTATTCTCTTTTCCTCCATGTTTCTTCTCTTCTGCTGTTCTCACTTGAATTTAAACTTTTGAAGCTTGAATGCCTTGTTGTCGTGAGACATAAACAATGCGTTATATTGTAGGGAAAATAATTTTCATTGTTGAAGTTTCCTGTGGTGATCACAAAATACAGCATAGACTGTTCACGGTAAACAGAGAACCTATGAAAGCCCTGTTTAGGATCTACTTCTCTGATTACATTGTATCCTTCCACCATATTTACATTAAACTTTGCTGTGGGCTTCAACACCGTATTCTTGCGCGCCACTCTAGTAAAATCGTGGAATCATTAGGTAGTAAATTTTTATATGCAAATTCCTACTATGATACGAACAAAACAAAAAACACTAACCACAGTGAACAAAATTTTATACATTACGCTCGCAATGCAACGCAGAGAATTGCGACTATTTTTATTTCTTCGCTACCAACTTAACCGGGAGAACGAATGCCAATGTGCACTGTAACGTAGTATATGTAGTTACGGACAGTAATTTTTTTCAAAGATAAATTTCAGAAATGCTCGCTTTACTGCAAACAGCCTCCAGGATTATTCAGTAAGTTTTATCATCGTACCACTTACAAGTGGTACGATGGTACTGCTTGATGGGGCACACTCACTATTNGTAACATTCACTACTACAAAGCTGTGGGTCACCGTTCACGGTTAACTGAGCACTTTGGAAATCAACATTTAAAAATGTCACTGCCAGTACCTGCGTGTTGTTTAACAGGCATGCGGACTGAAGCACGCCAAGTAAATATGGTAACGACGGAAGGAAAGTATTCCCATGTCTGAACATTGAATTAAAACTGTAAGGTAAATATTTGTTAATACTGACATTATTACCCTACTTTCGAAAGGAAAGAAAGCCTTATGAGATCACTTTCCTGTCTGCGTGTGTGCGTATATATGTGTGTCTGTGTGTGTCTATGCGTGTGTGTGTCCCCTCCTTTTAAATTTTGAATGCGTTAACCAAATTTCACCAAACTCGGCACACATATAGTACTAAGTAATAACATCTTACTTATTTAAGACCACGCAGGGCACTTACTTTCAAAATGGTGGACATTAAACAATTTAGGCTGATATGTCATATTTCGGAAACCATTCAACGGATTTAAAACAGATTTTGTGTGCTCACAGCACAGGTTAAAAGCATTGATTTCAGGGGTGAATATTGTTTTTGGTCTGCTATTTTGAAAGAAAGCGACCATGATATATTTTAGATTTATTTGTTATAACCACAATACCTTTTAACCAATTTCAACCAAATTTTGTATGCTTACAGTTTCTATTACAAGCATTATATAAGCCAAAAAACAACTACTATTGTTGTTTTTTGTAATAAGAAAGTGTTACATGAAATAATAAAGTAATATCTCGGGAAACAATTGACAGTTTGCTGCCAAATTTGGCAAACAAGTCGAACTGCGGCAGTTCATATGTACAAATATGTTTCAAGTGTGTCAGACACCCATTTTAAAAATAACGTGTATCTTGTTATTTTAGCATAGTATGTTATATCTTCGAAACAATTTAATAAATTCCAACTTAACTTTGTATGCTGGGAGTATATATATCAAACATCAAATGTGTCTGCACGGAGCCTCTTTTGTTCACCATTTTGTAAGATTATGCCACACGAATAAATAAATTTTTAATGCCATATATCGGGAAACAATTGACAGTTTGCTGCCAAATAAGGCCAACAAGTAGTGCTGCGGTAGGTGGTGTTAGCTGATATGTTTTAGGTATGACAGTCACATATTTCCAAGATGGTTTCTATACATTTATTCCAGTTTTGTATGTTATATCGTCGAAACGATTCAATTAATTCCAATGAAATTTTGTATGCTGGTTGTTTATATTACAAGAATCAAATGCATCTACACAAAATATGTATTTTCCACCATTTTGTAAAATAGATTAACATGACAAATTAAAATAACGCAGTATCTCTGAAAAAAAAATATTTTCTACCAAATTTGGGAAATAAGTAGCACTATAGTAGGTCATGTAAACCGTTAAACTTTAATAGGGTGAAACAAACATATTTTCAAAAAGACGTCTATATAAAAATTTTAGCTCAGAATTTCTTATCTACAAAACTTAAAAAATAAAAAATAAACCTACTTTGTATGCTGACAGTATCAACAATATCCATCAAAGATGTCTATGCAAAGCCTCATCTTTCGTCATTTTGTAAGCCCCATATGAAATAATACAATTTTTATGTCGTATCTCGGGAAATAATCAACCGAATACTTTCCAATTTGGCGAATAAGTTGTACGGTGGTAGGACATATTGATTTATGTTTTTTAAGTGTGTAAGTCTCTTATATTCCGAATGGCGCGTATACAAATATTTTAGCTTATTGTGCTTTATCTACCAAACTATGTAACATATTTAATTTTAACTGTGTATAATGTATCTACAACAATCATCAAATGTGCTTATACATAAACTTTCTGTCCTCCATTTATAAAAATCGTCTCATTAAAAATGGAGGTTTTATTTCATATCACGAGGACCAATCAACCGATTCACACAAAAGTTTTACAATGTATTGCTACAGTATATTAACTGTGTAATGTGCGGCAGCCATGTTTTAATGTGGTTTATATTATTAATTTACTTAAATTTTTTCAATCTATAAAACATTTTAACTAAGTTCAACTAATGTTTGTACGCAAAGAGTATTTATTATATTCATCATCATAAATGCATACAGAGTTCCTCTTTTGCAGGATTTTTTTTTTGCAGAATGGTGGCAGGTGAGCAAATTGAACATTTTGTCATATTTCCGGGCCAATTCAATTAATTTTCACCAAATTTTGCACAAATTCAGAAGGCCATGTGAAGATTCATGATTTAAAAAGAGCCAGACATTGATTTTATAAATGGAGTCGATATTAATATTTAGATTTGTTTGGCATATTTATTACCAAATTCAATAAAACTTTTTATGCTGACAGTATCTATTAGAAGCATCGTATACAGAACCTATTTTTAGGGAGTTTTTATAAAATAGGCATGTTAAATAAATTAAAAAATAGTTATCCATTTATCGGAGACCAATCAACCGATTTCCACTAAATAAATTTTTCGCACAAGTAGCGTTTTGGTAGGGCATGTAAACTTGTGTTTTTATTGGACCAGACACTTATTTTCAAAATTATGGTTTGGTAAATATTTCAGGTTAGTGAACTTGTAACATTCAAAATATTAGACTGACTTCATCCGAAGTATGTGCTCCGAATTCTACCTCCGTGAAGCAGTTGATTGCACGCTAGCTTAATTTTACAAGTTTTTTTAAAAATTCTAATCCCGGGTAAGTCACTCGTGTATTTTAATTTTCTTCGTACTGTTTCCCATGTTTCTGATTTCATCCCTAACGATATTGCTGTCAAGGAGAAGTCAAAGCCTACCTGCCATGTAAGCTTTTAAGAACTTCGCAAACATTGATTTGCACCCATGTAAAGGAAAGAAGACTCATTAATTATAAGGAACTTCTTGTTGTTATATTTCGGGGTGCGAAGATGAATGAGGAACATGGCAATATCCGCACCTATACTTAAGACGGAAGTTTTTATANGTTATATTTCGGGGTGCGAAGATGAATGAGGAACATGGCAATATCCGCACCTATACTTAAGACGGAAGTTTTTATACACCTGAAAAATTCCCATAAAATTTGTACTGTAGAGAAGAAGAATAAATTACAGAAACCCCCCGTTTTCACAACTGTGCCTTAGGTAGGCACTGATCAGCGAAACCTCTCTCTCCATCAGTCGTGCTGCAAATTGCGCCATTAAAGCTGGTACTGTTTATAAACATTTTAGGATCGGATAATTATGTTCACCCTAAGAATCCAATGCAAACACACAGACAATATACATTCTTTTTTCCTTTCTTGTTTGTAGAGCAATCTACAGTCAAATAGCAGATGCTGTTTGCGGCTGGAAGAATAAGATCGCCGGCTNCCCTAAGAATCCAATGCAAACACACAGACAATATACATTCTTTTTTCCTTTCTTGTTTGTAGAGCAATCTACAGTCGAATAGCAGATGCTGTTTGCGGCTGGAAGAATAAGATCGCCGGTTAACTTAAATCTTCGAATCATACGACTGTCATTAGGGCATAGTTAACCAGGGCCCATTGGAAACCAGCCAGGACTTAGTACCGACCTCGTTCGGGAAAGCGCAATTACTGCAGGCGACCGCGTGGTCGGCGTTTAATGAAGACCGCTATCCGATGTCGGAAATCACAGCGGAACGAGCGACTAACGACTTGGTGCACGCAGTTAGTAATTCCGCAGGTGGAAGCACGCGGGCAGGATGCAATTTACAAACGCACGCGTTGCTTTGGGCACGGGAGTCGTTTGTCTCGGCGTTGCCACCACTTAACAATGATGTCAGAGGAGCAGCAGATAATATGAGCTATTATGAAGTGATGCGTGAGGCAATTAACCAGCTGCAAGACCGGCAAACACAGCAATACAGCTGCCTGAGAATCAAACAGCGTTGAGGTATAATCCATAAAAGTTAAATGGCTTTGCTAGATGTTTATTACATTTACAAAACAAGTTATGTGTTTACTTTGTTATAATTTAATTTATTTCTTTTGAGTTAGATATTCAGGACTTCACTGGATTCCTATTCCACATTACAATTTTTGGCAATAGCCTACTAAGCTTCACAAGAGTTTTGAATTATTAAAAATATTAAGTTCTGTTTTGTTGATTTAAAATTGATATTCGTTAAGAGGTATTTAAAAAAATGTTCACACTTTAATTAACCTCAAAAAATACGCGTAAGAACATTTTTAATCGCGAATACAAAATTTTATTTATTAATTTGATACTCCACTAAATACATTATCTAATACAAATGATTCCTACTTTACCCTTCGCTTCTGAGAATATAAGTATAAAAATATGCATGCATTCTTTCAGCTAATATATAGGCTAAAAAATCTGCGCAAATGTTTTTTGAACACATAAAACAAAATTTTCTTTTATTCTGATTCAAAGGTTTTACTATCAGTGTGACTGATAAGACTGTGTAAGACTATAAACAGTATTTAATGTCATTCGAATGCAGTTTTCAGAAACTTATTGTGGAAATACTTTCAGAAAAATTGTAATTCTCGCGAAGTTCCTAATATTCACTGAATTTAACATAATCGGTTATTACTGAAAAAATCGTACTGGCTGGTTGACAACGGATTATAACGTAATAGAACAGATCCGATTAGCTACTTTACAATAAAATGCGTATCTAACAAAAAATTTTCTTCCACGTCTTATGTCAGTCCTAGTAGCTATAACAAAAACATTAACTTAAATTGCACTGAACACATTCTACAAGAAAAGCAGAAATGAAAGGAATTATTGCAACGTAGTCACAGAATGTGTAAGGAAATCTGATTGCTACTGGCTGCTGGGCATAACTGAATTATGAAAAGTTTAAAGAGTATGATTATGATACAATGACTTGGCACATTTTACAAATATGTAAGCAATTATATATATCTGCTGTCCATTTTGTGCCGTTGTGTGCCAATGGATTTTTTCTGCAAGCAAGAATGCAAAGGCTATTCGTGGTCAGCGGAGCGCCTTTGAGGGGTTTACATTTCTTTATTTCTGCCTACTTGATATCCTTCTGCCATATGTAAACTTAAAACATTTTAAATTATAATCGACCACTTAACTGTCACACGTGTCAACTAACTGATGATGTGAACATTTCCGAAATAAAATGTTGATATCTCACATTAGGGCTCTTGGTAAATATATAAAAAATAGCAATCAATGTGCCATTAATTTTAACACTTGCCTTTAAGGAAGAAGCTAGTGGGAGGAAATTCTTTTTATATTTCACTGCTTACTTTACTGGATGTACTGCNCGGCGTTGCCACCACTTAACAATGATGTCAGAGGAGCAGCAGATAATATGAGCTATTATGAAGTGATGCGTGAGGTAATTAACCAGCTGCAAGACCGGCAGTTATTTTAACGGGCAAACACAGCAATACAGCTGCCTGAGAATCAAACAGCGTTGAGGTATAATCCATAAAAGTTAAATGGCTTTGCTAGATGTTCATTACATTTACAAAACAAGTTATGTGTTTACTTTGTTATAATTTAATTAATTTCTTTTGAGTTAGATATTCAGGACTTCACTGGATTTCTATTCCACATTACAATTTTTGGCAATAGCCTACTAAGCTTCACAAGAGTTTTGAATTATAAAAAATATTAAGTTCTGTTTTGTTGATTTAAAATTGATATTCGTTAAGAGGTATTTAAAAAAATGTTCACACTTTAATTAACCTCAAAAAATACGCGTAAGAAAATTTTTAATCGCGAATACAAAATTTTATTTATTAATTTGATACTCCACTAAATACATTATCTAATACAAATGATTCCTACTTTACCCTTCGCTTCTGAGAATATAAGTATAAAAATATGCATGCATTCTTTCAGCTAATATATAGGCTAAAAAATCTGCGCAAATGTTTTTTGAACACATAAAACAAAATTTTCTTTTATTCTGATTCAAAGGTTTTACTATCAGTGTGACTGATAAGACTGTGTAAGACTATAAACAGTATTTAATGTCATTCGAATGCAGTTTTCAGAAACTTATTGTGGAAATACTTTCAGAAAAATTGTAATTCTCGCGAAGTTCCTAATATTCACTGAATTTAACATAATCGGTTATTACTGAAAAAATCGTACTGGCTGGTTGACAACGGATTATAACGTAATAGAACAGATCCGATTAGCTACTTTACAATAAAATGCGTATCTAACAAAAAATTTTCTTCCACGTCTTATGTCAGTCCTAGTAGCTATAACAAAAACATTAACTTAAATTGCACTGAACCCATTCTACAAGAAAAGCAGAAATGAAAGGAATTATTGCAACATAGTCACAGAATGTGTAAGGAAATCTGATTGCTACTGGCTGCTGGGCATAACTGAATTATGAAAAGTTTAAAGAGTATGATTATGATACAATGACTTGGCACATTTTACAAATATGTAAGCAATTATATATATTTGCTGTCCATTTTGTGCCGTTGTGTGCCAATGGATTTTTTCTGCAAGCAAGAATGCAAAGGCTATTCGTGGTCAGCGGAGCGCCTTTGAGGGGTTTACATTTCTTTATTTCTGCCTACTTGATATCCTTCTGCCATATGTAGACTTAAAACATTTTAAATTATAATCGACCACTTAACTATCACACGTGTCAACTAACTGATGATGTGAACATTTCCGAAATAAAATGTTGATATCTCACATTAGGGCTCTTGGTAAATAATATAAAAAATAGCAATTAATGTGCCATTAATTTTAGCACTTGCCTTTAAGGAAGAAGCTAGTGGGAGGAAATTCTTTTTATATTTCACTGCTTACTTTACTGGATGTACTGCNCACTTGCCTTTAAGGAAGAAGCTAGTGGGAGGAAATTCTTTTTATATTTCACTGCTTACTTTACTGGATGTACTGCATTATAGTTTACCGTACAATATGTTACAAATAGTGACTTTTTATATAAAGATTGACAATCAGAAGAGCCCGGGAAACTTCTATTATTCCCGCACGTCCTTAAACAAAAGAAATAAGTAAAAGAAATTAATAAAATTAAAAAAATTGTATTTGTGCATTTTGTTATACTGTGTCAGGCATGCCGAACATCGTCTTCATTACGTCATTGGCAGTTGTGTCCAGACATACGGTCGGAAACTAAGGCTGTAATATCCACTATTCCAGCAAGAAATTGTGTTTACACGAACTGTACAATTCTTATTGAACTTCTAAACCATGTCTGCGTTAATAAAATCTTTATTGAAATAGTTTTTTTATTGATATAATTTATGGGGTTTCTTCCTCCAACTTGACAATTTGGAAACANAAAATCTTTATTGAAATAGTTTTTTTATTGATATAATTTATGGGGTTTCTTCCTCCAACTTGACAATTTGGAAACAATTTCAAAATACAAACAGAAAAAAAGTCAGGCTATTTACCATTTCGGATTATCTTTATTAACTTTTTTTTAAACGCATAGCTAAATCATTCCAGGATTAAATAAACGTTGAAGATGCTTATTGTTTCAAAGTTTCTTACACTTAAATTATACAAGAACGACAGNATTCCAGGATTAAATAAACGTTGAAGATGCTTATTGTTTCAAAGTTTCTTACACTTAAATTATACAAGAACGACAGAAAGAAATAAAACTATAAACCACGAAGCCGCTATCATAATTGGCATCCATTCACGTGATACAACTTTCACTACAGGACAGTGGCCGCGTGTGCCGGGGTTAAAGGAACGAACTTGTTTTTAAGTATAAAGAAGTATTCGGTTTCACGGATCGCACTCTTACACTAACAGGCCTTTTACGAGCGCGTGCCAAAAGTAATAATAAAAGAAAAGGAGAGAGCACAACTTCGTCTGTATCCACAAGGTCCGCATTGATCATCCCAACATGCGGACCTCGTTCTTCTTGACCCTAATAGCTGAATCCTTTTCGACTCTTCCCCTCCCACCTTCGCCCGCTTCAGGGTTCGCGTAGACTTGTTTCGGATTCCGTAATCGACCCTGAAACCCGGATCCAACAGATCAAACAATAGTTTTAAGTGTTTAATCACGCCCAATATACGAACTCGGGGGACGGCGAGGCGTAAACGCACTTTTCCCGCATACTTTTCTGACGGATCCNAATCACGCCCAATATACGAACTCGGGGGACGGCGAGGCGTAAACGCACTTTTCCCGCATACTTTTCTGACGGATCCGTCGTGCCATTTATCTCTAAAACCCGGTCATCATTTGGTAATTAGTTGTTTATCTTTAATTTAAAATTAATATATTTGGGAGTTTCAATACGTTTCCTATTCATAAAAACATNGGTAATTAGTTGTTTATCTTTAATTTAAAATTAATATATTTGGGAGTTTCAATACGTTTCCTATTCATAAAAACATCTTCATCCAATTTTATATTAAAATAAGTACATTTGTAAGATATTCATTGGTATTTCTAATATAAAGATAACCCCAGCCATGTTTATTTNTTATATTAAAATAAGTACATTTGTAAGATATTCATTGGTATTTCTAATATAAAGATAACCCCAGCCATGTTTATTTTTGTCAATTATAATTTAGTATAAGTTTCCTTGTTTTGAAAATAATTAAAATTTAATTTTTTAATATATACAAAACTGACATAAAATTATATTTAAAAGGTTAATTCCTTTGATAACAAATGGATTTACGAGTATGAATACATATTTAAAATGGCCGCGGTGGTGTAGTGGTTAAACTACTCACCTCCCACCAAGGCAAACCGGGCTCGATTCCCGGCGGGGTCGCCCTGGATTTTCGCATGTGGGAATCGTGCAGGACGATGCTGCTAGTCAGCTGGTTTTCTCGGGTATCTTCACTTTCCCCCGCCGTTTCATTCCGGCGCTGCTCCATTCTCACCTTGATTAATCCTCATCGGCTCTCAAAGCCACGTTGTTAAAAGCAACCTATATCTCTTCACACACTCACATATTTTACAAGATAATAATAGAATTCAGCAGAATTCAGATGCCATCACTTAACTGTAAAGCATCAGTTTCCAGTTATGGGTGCAACAACTGGAGGGCGTGGAGACGTAAAACCAAGAAGTACATCAGTAAATTTTGTGAGCAGGGAGTAAATACGACTATAGAAGTCGGCACGTAGAGTTTATTCAAACAAGCGTCCCTCATGCTTACGAGCGTGTATACCCGTCCCTGCGACAACAGGACGGCCCGGCAGCATATGCGCCGTCCCACGAATATCCGGTCTTCAGTCTTCAGTAACATCAGTAAATACGCACCGCTTGATGTTTGTGAGACAGGTGGGTCCTATTTCTCAAAGCATCAAGTCTGACAATTGACAAGCGAATAGTAATTAAAGTGGTAAATGACAAGTATGGTTATTTATAAGCCATTTCAGTTATACTTGTCAGTTTTATAGACACGTTTGGGATAAGTTGATCAGTAAACAATGACAGCTGGAAATAGTGGTCATTTAAAAATTTAAGGAAGAAAAGAGAGTACTGTTTGTTTGGTAAATTTTCACTCGAAATTACAAATTAATTGAAATCGACAAAAATGGTAGGAGTTAGGAAATGTTACTCTATCATTAGGATAACTAGGTGGCAAAAAGGCATTATGTGCGTGACACTATGTGGCCAAACTGGCACAATAGGGCTTTGATAAGTACAGTTTCTGTATATTATAGACTCAATTTTTACAAAAAAAATATGTCAGTTTACAACCTAACCTATAAATACGTTTCAAAACAAAAATATATATTTAGGCTGATTGTAGTATGTAATGAAATACACTGCAAGGAATATAAAACTACATTTATCATATGACTATGTTGCGGTATGTCCATTTTTGGATCAATGCTATTGTCAAATAACTATTTTGACAAGGGAAAAAGGACAAAGCAAAAAAATGTGGAACTGGTAGCGGGAATGATGTAAAGCTAAGCGAAGATGACACACTAGTTCTTGAGATTCTTGGGAGTGAAAAACAAGTTGTAGAAGGAATAGGAGAAAGAGATTCGTTAGAGGATGGGTGTGATGAACAAGTAATCCAGAGTAGTGCACGCTGAATTGATAATGAAGGAGATTTTACTTGTGAAGGGAGCAATTCAATGACGGAGCCTAAAAGTGGCAAGTGTTTCGTTGATATTTTTCTTAATCCCTTCATTTCTAGAGTAATGTCAATCTGTCAGAACAGGCATAATGCCTATTTGAAGAAATACCACCTTTCAACATAACAAATTACACAATGAATAGTTAATTTAGTTGTATTGGCAGTGTGTATACACACCGTCGACATATTAGTTTAGAGGTTAGCTCATATTGCGTATGTTGTGAACTGAGGTTATGAAAAGTTAATATAGTAGTTGTATGGGGAAAGTTTATGTATGCATAGTATTAATTGTTTTTCCTGAGTTATCGTGACATTTATATATACTTCCATACATATTTTTATGTTACTATTAAAGTATGTGTAAGGTAACAATTGGTTGTACACGTCTGATATATCCTTAATATATATATATATATTTCGTACTGTTTGTTTTTTTCAATAAATGGCATGTTTTGAAATATCTATGAAAGTAGTAAGTCAACGATACACATAGGTAGTTATCATTTTTATTATATACAAAAGAAAAAAAAGCAAGCTTCAAGTGCTGTAGATTGTTCCTTTGATACTGTTGAATATGCATGTATTAGGAAGAGGTGAATAAAATCAGACTTGCAAATGAAACATTTGGAACTTCTGAAATATAAAACCAAGCTGGAATCTCTTCCAATATCTCAGTTTAAAGACGATTTTCCAGTACACACATCTGCATTAAGTGGAAATGAAAGTGTAGTTTATGTTACACACGTCAACATTATTTTGACTGACGAAGAAACACGCAACGTAAACCTGGAATGTTGTGCAAACCTTACTGAAACACATAATGTTTGAAACATAGGCTCTATACTGAAATATGCACAGGCTTTATTCACATATATTTTGGTGTTTGGTACATACTTTTCTGTTTACATATACCCGAAAGTGATCCACGAGCGCTTTTAAACGAATCATTCCTTCATCCATGGTTACTTTGCATGGAAAATACACCAATTCCTCGGGTAGGAGGGCTTCATGGTGGCAATTTTCATTACTTGCAAAATNGTTACTTTGCATGGAAAATACACCAATTCCTCGGGTAGGAGGGCTTCATGGTGGCAATTTTCATTACTTGCAAAATTGCACAGTGCAACGCACTGGGATGGAACAAATTTTTTTAAAATATTTAATTTAATTTTAGTAGTGCGGAAAATGTGCCTTTTAATGTCGTGATTATTTACAAAGAGTTTTATTTCAATAAAATAATATCTTCAGCTGCCCCCAAACCACTAAAGTTTCAGAATTTTAGGTAAAAATATTTTGTGGTCTAATTTCAACAATTACAATAACTTCAGACCTGACGTATCTAAAGCGAAATTCCCGCGTAAATAGTAAGTAATACTGAGGAGTTAGGTGCGGGGGTGAAGGTCAAAGTATTGCGTCATTTATTTCGTTGTCAGTTGCCCGCGCCATGGACTAGCGTTAAGTTCTCTTGTACTCGCGTCTCGCAAATTTAATGATTAATTGTTTTCATAACACTGTCAAGTACTTTGCTGTAAGATTATTGAATTTTGACCTTCAATAACTATATTTACTGACTATTGTAAGCAAATGAACATGGAAACTGTATCTCAAGTGCAAACTAGGAATAATTGGAACTGTGTGATGATTAGTGCTCCAGAACTACTATGTGAGACTGTTTTACCTACGTACGATAATGTTATGAAATTCTATCTCTGGATAAAACACCAAAGCAAAGACCAAATAGATATAAAAGAGCCATATTTTCAAGAAATAGCAAGTCAAGTTACGTTAAAAATCGAAGAATTGGGGCAGAAGGCTTCAATTACAACTGTATATCACGCCCCTATTCTGCAGCTTTTTACGGTTGNAAAATCGAAGAATTGGGGCAGAAGGCTTCAATTACAACTGTATATCACGCCCCTATTCTGCAGCTTTTTACGGTTGTACCATGACAAATATAGAAATCTTATTAAGCCGTTAAAAGGCAGGAAAACGGAGTGGATTTCTTAACAAAAACATTAAGGATTTCCTGGATAGTGCAAAAATAAAGTCGTTTGATATTTCCTCTTGCAAACACTCTGATTTCCATTGTTGTAATTGCGCAAAAGGACGCAAAGTTCCAATGGCAGAACGCGCGTTTCTCTTGGATCAAAGAAACAACCGAAATATGGTAATGGGCTCAGTAGATAAAACTGCATCGAAGGTGAATGAAAGAAAAGCTCAGAGACAAGTTAAAAGTTCATCTCGAGTTGATAAATACAGGAAAACTGCAGCCGAAAGTAGATTGCCTCTGTCCAACGATTCAGATTCCAGTTTTCTTTTTTTCTGATGTCAATATTGACGAATTCATCCCAAGTTTACAATCAAAGCCGAAAAAGCCTCCGCCTAGAGAAAATCCCAATTCTCAAATGAGACTCTCTCTCTCTAAATTTGCATTATCTTGCGACTGGACAGGGGTGTCTGATATAAGTGCGGCGTCCATTGCCAGTGCTATTTTAGAAGATGTTGGCATTATTACAAAAGAAAACACCTCAAAGGTAATAGATAGAATGAAAATACGGAGACAGCGAGAAAAATGCCACGAAAATCTGCAAAAGAGAGATATGAAAAATACTATAATGCTGCAGGGCTTATATTTTAATGGACGAAAAGACGATACAATTATAGTTGAAGATAAGTTGGGGAAATCCTATCGTAAAACAATAAAAAGAGGAACATTATTCATTGATCCAGAAACAAGAGTCTATTTATATCGGGCATGTGTCTGCTCATCCGGCTCAGCAAAGTCTGTTTCGTCTTCTATTGTCAAACATATAGAAAAAAAAACAATTTCGACTATTCAAATCTCTNTAAAAAAAAAACAATTTCGACTATTGAAATCTCTCTGCTGTAGGATGCGACGGCACTGTGGTTAACACTGGACTCAAGAACGGAGTTATCACGAAGCTGGAAACCTTTCTTGGACGTTCTGTTCAGTGGCTAGTATGCCAACTTCACGCCAATAAACTTCCCCTGCGCCATCTGTTTCAACACCTAGATGGATCGACTACTGGCCCTCGGGAATATTCAGGTCCTATCGGCCAGCAACTGGTCAGATGTGAAAAGCTTAAAATAGCAGACTACTGTGCGATAGTCGCAGAAATACCAGCCATCGAATACAACGACCTAAGTGCAGATCAGAAATACCTCCTAGATATTTGTGAAGCAGATGTAAGTGGTTTGTGCTCTGGAAGTTTGTCACTGAGAGATCCGGGTAAGTTGTCCCACGCCAGATGGCTGACAACTGCAAACCGGACTCTGCGTTTATATATTTCAAGTGAAATACCGTCACGTAATATTACGATTCTAGCCGAATACACTGTGAAGGTGTATGCTCCTATCTGGTTTGCTATAAATTGCCACTCTTCATGCAAAGACGGTGCTAAACATGTTTTTAAAATGATCCAAACTTCGCGTTACCTGAGTAATGAGATTGAGATGGTGATAGATCCTGTAATTCAGAGAAACAGCTTCTTTGCGCATCCCGAAAAAAAATTTACTGGCCATGATTACTGACAACAGAAAACACATTCAAGAGCTTGGTTTACGTAGAATCATGAAAGCTAAAAGTTGTTCGCGAGGTATTCGTACCTTTGTTATTCCTCTTCTCAACTTTAATGCAAAGGAATATCAAGATATTACGTATATACTGGCAGTCGTGTACTATCACTGAACCTTTGCTAACATTCCCGGTATCTCAAAAAGATCTCGAGGATCTTATAAATAGCGGAAAAACAGAGCTGAGTTTTCCACGATTTCCTTGCCACACCCAAGCAGTAGAAAGATACGTCGAACAGGTCTCTGAAGCCTCATCAGCGGTATGTGGATACTACAAAAGAGACGGATACATTCGTACACGACTGGAATGTGGAAAAACAAATGCCTAGGTTTGAAACCAAAGTGAATTATGTTGTTTAAAGGAGTTTATGACTAATTTTAAGTGATTTTTTTAATGAAAATATTTCATGTCCTGCGGGGCAGCTGAATATATTTTTATTTTGTATCTTAGTTAAGCTTTGTTTGAATTGCGGAGGAATATCCTGGAAGTAGAACTTTAGCAGGACTTCAGAAAAAGTGGAAGTAACCGTGAATGGGCTATAGTAGTAATTTAAATTTGTAAGTATTGGTCGGCACTTAAGAGAGCGAGGCCTTGAGTGTCAATAAGGGTGAAATGAGATGAAGATGAAGCAATGGAGGAATTAAAATGCGGGGGAAGCGGGAGTGCTTCGAGAAAAACTTGGCCGCTAATATAACGTCAGCAAGTTTCCCACATGCAAAAATGAGGTTGTCTCCACCGAGAATCGAACCAGGTTTACTTTGGTGGGAGACAAGTCGTCGAAGGTGACGAATTTCCGGAAAGTAAGAGGCGGAGGAGTTCTCATAAAGGCAAGTGACGAAGTCACAATCGATAAAATACGGGGAAGTGAAGGATTGAAGTCACTCAGACTTCAATTGGTTGAACCCAGAAAAAAAGGCCCGAAAGTAATAATTTATGATGTTCCTGGGAAAGAGGACAGTGAGGAACTTATAGCAAGGATCTGGAAACAAAACTTAGAAAAAAAAGGAATCAAGGAAATATTTTCACAAAGGAGGTGACAGTCCGTCTGCGGACTGGAAGGAACAAGGATAATGTCAATATTGTTTTAGAGGGTCCTTGTGTATACAGGAATTTGCTGATTAGTCAAGAAACGATCTATATTGGTTATGTATCTTGCAATGCAAGGTCAGAGATTTTCTGGTTCCATTGAGGTGCTTTAAGTGCCAACAATATGGATATCAGAGCAGACATTGTAAAAGTACGGAAAGATGTTCGACATGTGGAATGGAAGGACACAAATACAATGATAAAGTTAAATGTAAAGGCAATAGAAAAAACATGTGTGTGCAAATTGTCTTCTAGACAAAAAGGATTACAATCATCGAGCCGATTCTAAGAAATGCCCACAATACTAGAAAACATTCTCAATGAAACTGGAAAGGGTTAGCTATGGAGCGCGATGACTTCTCCAATGAAAATTAATATGGGACTAATTAAGCTGCATAGATTTGCGGTTGAAAAATCTCAAGTAATAATCATTGCTAATGAAATTAATCTTGACATCTTACTAATGAAATAACCTTGTACTTTCTGTGGAGAAGTGATTGGATTGCCAGGAACAGTTATCACATTTTGTGATAACCCAATGTCAGCTATCTGGATGAGAAATAATTTGAAAATAATAACAATGGACAATTTTTCCAAGAGTTATCACGTCTGGTTTAATTTATAATTGGTAGCAACTAGTATATATTTGGCCAGTTCCTACTTGAATCGAATGCTCTTAGAGTTCATCTTGAGAAGTGGGACGAATGGATTGGAGTACTGCTTAGGGAACCCTTGATAATCATTGCTGATGCTAATGCCAAATCTGGCCAGTGAAATTCATCTGTCACAGATGATCGAGGCATGGCGATCGATCACTATTTACTAGCGAACGACCTCCATATCGCCAATGAACTTGGATCCCTCCCAATGTATGTTTCTCCTGCACACAATACAGAATCTTCCCTGGATGTGACTCTGACATCAAGAAAGGTAGCCAGACAGGTAACGAATTGGACAGTAACTAAGGACTAATCAAGTTATCATCGGTTTATTATGTACGAAATTAAATATACACCTAGCCCCAAAGAAGGTGGCGGAAGTGCCACGAACAAAATACATTCATAGGGGTGCAGATTGGAAGAGATTCGATGAGGTACTAATAGATAATCTCCAGAGGTACCAAGTAGAATACGTGGAAAATCTGCACCAAAGAGCATTAGAGTTAACAGACGTTATCCAAGACACATGTAACAGAACATTACGAACTTCCAACCGTGGTTTCTCACTAAACATATGGTGGGGTGATGAACTAGACAAGATGAGGAGAAAAGTGTGGAAGATAAGAAACCTGAAAAGAAGCAGAGATGAGATTCAACGCCTAAGTATGGTTGATGAATGCGAGTTTGCTGAAGGATAAGAAGAGACAATCTTGGAGAAGTTTCGTGACCGAGAAAAGGAATGAAGATTCATTGGGGTAAGTCTAGAAAATACACGCAAATAAAGTTAAGTATAGCCAGGTCTTGAAGAGCGTAAGATCCAGGGAAGAGTGATGATTAGTCAGCAGGAAAATGCAGAAGAACTCATCCAGGCTCTCCTGCCAGAGGACAGCTAAGAAGGTGAGGAGGAATTACATCGCATGAAGAGAGAAAAAATGACACAGTTGCTATACGCTCCGAATACGGTATATTTTGATTTAGAAGAACTTGACAAAATAGTGAAGGAGCTGAAAAATAAGGAGGCGCCGGGACATGACGGGATAGCTACTGAAATAATTAAGAGAGAGTACCCCAGAATACGAAAGTACCTACTTGCACTGATGAACGATTGTCTACATAATGGAGGATGCTTCCCAAATATCTGAGAAAATTGAATTCTCAAGATCTTGTGTAAAGGGGGAAATAAAGCCCCAACAAACTCAGAGTCATGCAGGCCTCTCACATCATCGTCAGTGCTCGGAAAAATTCTGGAAATGTTAGTAAACCAAAAATTACTAAAGTATTTAGAAGCAACTGAGAAACTCCATAAGCAAAAATATGGTTTTCCGAAAGGTAGAGGCACAGAAAGAGCTGTGTGTGATGTGGTTCGGATTGTACAATCCTGTCGACAATCTTATGTCTTGGGAGTTTTCCTTAACAAAAGTGGAGCCTTCGATAATGCATGGTGGCCAGGAGTGATTTGGCAGTTGAGAGATGAGTGCTCAGCTAATATTTATGCGATATTAATAAATTTCTTTGCTGACAGAACAAGCCAGTACACAGTGAACAACATATGTGTACAGAAGACAATGTATAAAGGATATTTGCTGGTATCGGTCGTATGACCTATTTTGCGAACGTCCTTTTTTACTCACTATTGCATTTGCAGCCGACAGAAGAAAGTGAGATATTTACCTACGGTGATGATGCCCTTGTTATAATTCCAGCATGGAGCCGAGATGAATTGGAACAAAAAACAGAAGAAACATTACAGGCGATCGAGAGATGGGAAAAGACAGTCAAGTTGGAAATATATGTTGAGAGAACCAGTGCAATGTTACTAAAGGCAAGACTTCAAATATCGCCAACAATAATATTTAAGGGAAGACCAGTGAAGATAAAGAGCACAGTTATGTATCTTGGAGTGTTATTGGATAGCAAGCTAGGATTCCAGTATCACATCAGGTACCTCATGGATAAAGCTGTAAGTTTTTTCACGAAGATGAGAGCAGTGTCCACATTGTCATAGGGACTTAGATTTAAAACCATTATAACGTACAAGAGTGTCTTTCTGGGAATTGCGTTGTACGGATCTGCAGTGTGGTATGAAAAAGTAAGATTAGCGCATACACAGAGACTTATTCTGAAGAGGCAGAGAGCTGCATTGCTTGCGATTACAAAAGCATACATGACGACATCTAATGAAGCATTGCAAGTGATAGCTGGAATGATCACCCTCAATCTGTTAGTAATAGAACGAGGAAGCTTAATGAGTGAAACTGATGGAAGATCTGCATCTGCGGCGAAGAAGAATGAAGTCATAAGAGAGACGGTGGACCTGTGGCAGAAGAAATGGGATGCCTCGTAGAAGGAGATAACAACATACATAATATTCCCTGACGTAAGGGATAGATTCTGTCATTACTGGATCACGACAGATTATCATCTGTCACATATATTAACCGGACATGGAAAATACAGGGAAAATATATACAGATTTAGTTTTGCAGACTCCCCTCCATGTAGGATATGCAACACTGAAGACACAATAATACATGTACTACAATATTGTCCTAAGATCGAGAACTGAAGAATTGAATACTGCAAAAAACATAACGTAGAACAAAATGAATGTGACTTACGTGATATAATGTCCAACAAGGGAAAAACAAAAATTATGGAGGAATATGCAAGATAAATCTCTATAAGATTAGAAGAGTTTGATCTGTGGATACAAAATAATCCACAAGAAATGGAAGATAATTCTCCCTGAAAATGATACCACACCATAATAATTACAAAGAAAACCAATATAAAAACTTTTATGCTGAGAGCAAACTTGCTCAACTAAAGTGTACAAAGGTAACACCTCTATGTAAATGTTGTAGTGAGAGCAAACCCACTACGTAGTCTGGGTAATCCCAGTGAAAATACGTAGAACATTCAAAGGATTCGTCAGAAGGCAACCGATGAGTTTGGATTGCTTCGCTTCCCACTCTGAAGAAGTTAGAAGACATGATGCAGATCTGGTATCATACAATGCAAATAAACAACGGGGGAACCATGACCTAAGTAAGGAACCATGACAATAGAGAGTAGAAATATACGGAATTGGCAATGGAACATGGAACACGAGAATTAAATGACGAGAATCCAGACTGATGGATGGTATATGCGGTGGGAGGGGAATTAAAAAGGGGTCCAAATGCCCCCCCCCCTCCCGGCTGCTACCTAACGAAGGGATGGATAGAGTTAATATATTGTAGAGCCACTATACAATGGCTAAGAAAAGTGTAGTAGAATTTTATACTTTAGAATAAAGGGAATAACCCCCAGGTTGCTGGGAAAGTCAGGCAGGGTTCACGGCAGGATCAAACGCGCCACTCTCACCATCTGAGCAACTTGGCAGTAAAATAAAATGTAGTTTGTAATCATATACAACAATAATCAACGAAAGGGTGATGGTATGAAAATAAATAAGAAAATAAAATTTAAGCAACGTGGTTTGAGAGAGCCAAAGTAAGGAATGTTATAAGATAAAAAAAAATAATATGCTGAAGGAAATACTTACACCCCTGCATTACCCAGAAACGACATAGATGCGGGGGTGAAAAGAAAAAGATTGCGTGCCTGGCTCTTACCCAGCTGGCAACGAAAAAAAGACGAGTCGTCTGCGATTCATGAACAATAACAACTGTCTACGGCACCTTGTTACTTGTTACGGGGGCTACGTTAAATAAGGTTACCTCTTTCGAAATTAAAATATTCTTACAATGACACAATTCACGAAATTTGGCTGTATAACTTTCAATATAACTGGAAAAATTATCTTAAACATTTCAACAAAGCATAGGATAGAATAAACAGCGTTTTCATATTCTAGCGACATCTGACAAAACAACAGAATGCATGAGAATAGAGTAAATTTATTTCTATTCATGCCTTAGAAATACTTCGTCGTTTAGCTGAAAATAACTGAATACCCGAAAAATTAGATGATTTCATTTGGAAACAAGCGGCATGCATTCCCCTTGCATATTTATTATATATATAATTTTATTACTCATAATCTAATACGCAATGAAGAAGCTTGAGACACTAACAAATTAGTAAATAAAGAAGCACGTTTGTCCATGCTATCTGGTCAGTTATTGGGATAACAAACAATGGACAAACGGCGGAAGCTCGATCATACAGAGTAATATGAATTTTTCCAGTTTCTAACATGGGTACAGAACAACAAATTGTTCGTATGTGTTACGATTTCCCCCTGACAAAATAAATCAGCACCCTTACAACCTAGGCCATCCATCAGCGTCTAGCAAATAATAAGAAACCGTTGAAAACATTATAGACCCAATTAGACCCCCTAAATGTTCAGGAGAAATTGAGTACCGTTACATGCAAGAAGCATGGAAGGAGGAAGAGTTAGGATTCCCAGGTTAAATTTCACGTCTTATTTTCTGGCGTGATTTGGGGCAGTTTATTACTTTATTTTGCCAACAAAACAGCAATAGCTCTATTTCTTTATAATTGACCGAATATGTATATATAACACGCGGAATCAAAGGAAACACGTCGTACGAAAACTTTATGGGTCATTCGAGTATATTACATTGATAATTGATTATATTAGTTATTTTAATTTTTCAAAGAAAACATTTTTTTTTCCTTGCAAATATACTTTGTTAGCCACATACTTATGTGATTCTGAATAAAAAAATATAAATTATTAATGTATTGTAAACAGTAAAAATAAACTATAATGTTCTTGAAAGGAATGAATTCAAACAATACATAAACCAGGAAATTGTTAGAGTATTTGCTGGGGTAATTAACATTTTAGCACTAGTTTGGAGTTAGGATTTCCGTAACGAAGCATTATCATTTTATTATAGACGTATTTTCGTACATACAAATGTTTATACATTTTTCATAAAAAAAAATTGTATTCTTTGCACAGAAAATTTACTTAAAACATATTAACGAAAGTTTTATAACGAATTTGATAGCAATGCATATTGGCGCCAAATGAACTGCTTGTAACGACCAAGCAAGTTCAAATAACAGAAAGTTTAAAGAGATCAAATAAGATACCATGCTTCATAAACCGATAATTTGCACCATATTGTTTTGTTTATAGTGTTAATTTGCCTAAACCAAGCAAGAATATTTCATTATTATTAAAGAGTAATTTATTACAAGTAAATTATTATTATTTTTTATAAATTATGTCAATTTGAAGGTTAGGCCAACTTAGGTGTACACACAATCGTTAGTGTTCTGCAAGAACACTGTAGGCCCTAATAGCTAACGTCAGCCCTCTCGTAACAACAAAAGCAGCGACCGGCGTTGTCGCTGCTGTTTACTTGTCTTTACACCGTGCGTTGTCCGTGCTTACTCGCTGCAAGACGGGAAGGTGCTTCTGGTTGGTGGTCGAGGTAATGCGGCCCTTACCGCTACCTCGCCTCCTCGACTCGACAAAGCGATGCGACTCCAGGCAGATGTGTCTTGTCAGCGGGGACGCCTGAAGCTTTGCACCTGGTGTAGCGTGGACAGGTACGCACAGAGCAGGCAAGCAAGAAACAATTCTCCCGAGGTGGCAGTTGCCGTCGTAAACTTGAGCAGCGTTGGAGCAAGGTCCAGTAGCCCGGCACGAGAGAGCTCGCGCTGCCGGGTAATGGGCGCCAACACTGAACTACATCCGCCGTAAAGACGTCGTAAAAGATGCGGTCGTAACTCGAGCTGCGCTCCGCCGTGATCTTCCCTTTGTTTCGCGGCCGTCCGCCACCAGATTTCTCCTGCGTCGCAGGCCGTCTTTCTAAATTCACTTTCTTTTAAAAAAAACCCCCGTACTTTGTTTCACCTTTCAATCCAGTTGCTTGCTAGCGCGCGACGCGTAAAATCCGAGAAATACTAAGAAACACAAATATGTTGTTATTACACTGAAGAGCTAAAAAAAATTGTACACCTGCCTAAAATCGTGTAGGGACCCCCGAGTACGCAGAAGTGCAGCAAGACGACGTGGCATGGACTCGTCTAATGTCTGGAGGTACGCTGGAGGTAATTCACATCATGAATCCTGCAGGGCACTCCACAAATCCAATCTGCGCCAATTTGAGGAAGGGTTGCACGTCTGTCACGTTTAATAATTCTCGTCAGTCGTCGTTTGTCCCGTTCTTTCACGATCTTTTTCCGGCCGCAGTGATGTCGAAGATTTGATGTTTTTTCAGGATTCCCGATATTCACGATACACTCGTGAAATGGTCGTACGCGAACATCCAAAAGTTGTCGCTACCTCGGAGATGCTATGCCCCATCTGTCGTGCAACACCACGTTCAAACTTACTTAAATCTTGATAACCTGCCATTGTAGCAGCAGTAACCGATCTAGCTGCCGACCGCATCGCGTTACTCTGATTGGTTCCATACCTCTGTTATTTGCATACGCACGTCTATACCAGTTTTTTTTTGGCTCTTCAGTGTATTATTTTAACACCTCGTTATTCTTCACTTATTTGCTACATGTAAACTAAGTAGGTATAATTTTACGTGAGCCAGTTACCAGCCCTACTGCACAAACTCTGGTATGCGTAATGAAAAATGATCTGACCTAGGTTGCGAGCAGTATAGCAAAAGTACATTCTTATAATGATGTACAGACTTTTAAATACATGTTTACTTCGCTGCCAAATTATATGTAAGTTGTTAATATCAAATAAATTCAAGTAGGTTCACGTTCAAATTATTTTTATATATAATTTCGAAAATATTTAGATGACAATGAAATGGCTGTAACCAGCGCTACTGTTAAACGTTTTATCAACAAGCGCGACAGTTTAATGCATATCTTAGGACAAATGCGTATATCAACTTGGTAAATGTATAGGAATTTACTGATTTATTATTATTTATGAGCATGCCTATATTTGGTTTAAGTAAGGTATCTTCTATTTTAATCTGTTTCATTTCTGCAAATGTGTTTATGTGTGTGTGATTTGAAAATATAGATCTTCAATTTTGGCAGGTGATTGTTAAAATAAATATTAATATATTCTGCTTAAATTATATTTATCACAATTTGTACTCTGGCGCCGAGCGATGTGGCGCACATTCAGGAGGCCCTGGGTTCTTTTCACTTTTCGGATACTCCGATTGACGTTTTCCGAAATTACTCTAGGAGAATACTGGCATGGTTCCTGAAAAAAGTTAATTCTTTCTCCACTGCTGATAGTTTGAGCCTCTGGTTTGGTCTTCTCAGTATCGACATAGCGATAAGCGATACATCATTAAAAAAAAGAATCCTTTAACTAAAAAAGCAATTTTTAGCAATAAGGAACACAAGTGTGACTTTTTGTGATCATGAAACCCACAGATTATTTTGTTCTAAGCTTGAATGACGGGTAAGCCTTAGTTTGGCTGAGTCTTGTTTGTCTTTCTGAAAATAAAGTTTGGGTTGGTTTAGTAAATAAATCTCACTACCCTCCGCCTAAAATGAAACAAATTTGCTAGTCAGTGACTAGTGATCGAAAGAATATATTCAAAGAACCAAAGAGGACAAACCAAAGAGTACAAACCAAAGAGTACAAACTAACTTGATATCAGCAGTAGTTACTCATTATAATATTATAACAAAACCGCTCAGTGTTTTTCTTTGGGCATAAAGAGGAGACGTTAAAATGCAATAATAAAAAAAAAAGAAATTACAAAACCCCTTCCTCCAATACTATTTTTCAAAATTAATAAAGTCATCTGTATAGTCCATTCACGGTTAGTTTCGACTTTTCTGAAGCTCTGCTAAAGTCATACATCCAGGATATTACTCCGCCCTATTTAAACAAATCTCAACCAAGTCTAGAGAACTTTCCCAAGCAACAATTCACCACATTCTTGCGCACTCAGTGTAATAAAATTTTGTATAAGAACTATTTGTTACTAGGTAATACCATCACAACTATATTCTCGCTGTTTTATTCGCATTTATTATAACTGAATATTGCAATTAAAAGATAAAATATAAATAATTCATGAAGTTAATAAAACATGAGGTGTTAGGAATAAAGAACATAAAAGTACAAGTATAAAACGCTTGTGATAAATAACATAATAAGGAAGAGGAAAGTCGATCTACCTCACGTTGAGTCTACGATCTTGATCAGCTCCAGTCGCCTGAGAAGACAGGTGCATCGGTGTCGACGGAAACCAGTATCCAAGGACACGATTTTACGATGCGTATGTAACAAAGTTATGGGCGAGACGGGTGGTATATTTCGCACTTGATTTCATCGCTGCAAGGTCGCGGCTGCAAAGGAAATAATAATTTTCGCCAAATGCTCAGAAAGGATGATTTCACATCAGATGTGACGTGGAAGTTCCTTCGCGCGTCGTCTCTGGATGAGTACGAGAAACGGCCGTGTACGACAGCTTAGCTGTGAAAACTTTGTGATCCGTGAGGCACACCCATAGCAACAACCATATCAATAAACAGAATCACGGAATGGTAATGAGTTAGTTTCTTAAAGCAGGCACGGTAAAGCTGGTTGTTCGGATTTCTTGCACGGTCAATAGGGACAGGGAAATTTAGAAATTTCGCGTCCTAATCGACCTGTAGGCTGGACTCCAAGGTCCTACGAATTTTCGAGCCTCAGCTCTCTGTTCATTGGCTGCTGCTCAAGTATGTAGCCAGTTTTACCTCAGGCCAGGTGGCTCGGGATTCGATGCTTGTTTCCTTGCAGGTCTGTGATTGGCTCAGAGTTCACCTGGGCGTGTTCAATAAACTGTGATCCAATTGCAAACATTAAAGAAATACACACGTGTCTGAAGTCTAGCTTGCCTTAAAATTAATTCGCGAAATTTTTCAATCCTTACCGATCAGTTATCAGTTACAGAAGGAAACTTTTAGTTAAAGGTTGTCAACATACGAAAATTGTGTATTGCAACTTGCCCATAGTTGTGATTTTCACTTTTTTATCTTTATTTCCGGTCTACGCAGAAATAAGTGAATAATAGCAACTTTTGGGTTAAACGCGTATCCATTTTTGAGAATAGAAATTTTATAAAATGAAATTTTACGCGTACTTATGGTTGACAACGTATGGTGTTGCAGCACGTAATGCAACAAATTTAAGGTGGCACATAAACCTGAAAGTTCGCCAAGAAACAAAGAAGGCAACGCCAGCAGGTCGCTGTTTTGCCAACGGGACCCGGCGGACGAATGGGGGCCGCTGGTGCTATAAATGCACGTATGCAACAAGTTATGTCGTCCTTTTGTCACCAAGCCTTCAGCGAACATCGAGGTATGCCGGCTAGCAGATCCTCTTCTTGAGGATGGCCATTCAGCACCAATCACCTCAGTATCCAAGAGCGAGAAGCAACAGTTCGGCCCGTGTTGGTCCCAGCCTTAGTGCGGTAACGTTCTAGCGTGAGATCATCAGTGTACCATCAAAAAAAAAAGAGAAAGTGTGATAAGAATTATATAAGTAATTTATAACTGCTATCGGAAAGCACAGTCTTCATAACCTCCGCCTCCCGAATGGTGCCTTTAACCATCTCAATAAAATTTTCAATGAATATGACCACTGGGCTAACGTTGGCGATGGCTTGAAATTATTGAAATTAAATCTCGCGTGAAGCTTGTGTCCCGTAACAAAAAAAAAATCACTAACGAAAGTTTTCAAGAGAGCCATGACGACCGTGATAGAGCAAATACAGTAAAATGAGAACCAGTGATCCGATTTAGTTCAAATAAACTTTATTGTCATTTATTCATTACACACAATCTCTACGTGATCAAGAAAATGCAAATTTACAATTGTATAAATTAGTTTCCTATAAATCCAGATTTCATCACCAAGCTCGAACTTCATCTTCTTATGAGAAAGCAGAACAGGCGATGTACGAATAATAATTACAGCAGCCTGATTAACAACACCTTCATATACCAGCACTATCTTCCAACAAATTATATAATGTGATCCATCGGAGCCAAACTGAAACTAGAAAACTTTTGTGCGCAGAGATAAAAAGTTAAATGATAGCGCTGAGAGAAACGGAAGTGACGTGTGTTAACACTGTCTAGAAGGTTTCTGTACTCGAAAGACATACAACCTACGTGATTTTGGGAAGTGTGACACTTTCCACAGAGAACCATACACTAAAGATGAGGTAGACTTATCGTTCGTCTTCTGCTCATGTACCTACCATTGACCTGGCCCGAACCAACACAACTGTCAAAGTCACAAGGTCAACAGTGATGCATGTGTTTGTTTTAGCTCTATTTTCAAAATACAATCACTTCTATATGAATAAAATACTTTTACCAATTTGAATTTTATCAAACAGCATTACAAACCGGTTATACAAACATCTCAAAGTACTTGGTTATTTAGTAGTGTTACACCCTTCAATTCAATCCACGCCATTTTTGCTAGTCTTATTGGCAGAAGAGCAGTTTAGTGTCGGGACACGAAGACTGGTTCTGCGCAGCCAGCGAGATCGCTCTACCCCATATTCACTCTACGCTGAGAACGTGCCCCCTACCATCCTAGGTACGCTCAGAGAGTAATATAAATGATATGTAAATATATATATATATATATCTTGCCTTGGTATGCTCACAGATTAATATGTGTTACGTGGTCCTAACGCAGAAGTAAGTAATATTGCGAGACGTGACATCGGCGTGTTGTTCCATCAGTGTTATAGTCTATTCGCAGTTTCTTAACACGTTTTGAATGAAACCTTTGGAAAGCACCCTATGTAATACATGCTTGGTGTTTTCCTATGTATGCTATGTATCACAAACATTTTATATTTGTGTTAACATAAACGTACCATATTTTCAGTTAATTCGAAGTTTCACTTACATTTTATCTATAAATTTTAATATTTCATTTATAATAAACACGTATAACCAGAGGGAGAAAATAAGTATGTTGGTTGACGTGTAATGCATATTTGAAGTAGAAACCTCGCTGACACTCCTGCGATTTTATCCTACCTTCGAGCGCCTACAAGTTGACACACGTCGTGGGACACTTGGACAGCCCGTACAGGTCAATCCAGAGGATGGATACTCAGTTACACGTGTCAAGGTTGTGCCGAGTAAGAGCTGGCATATCGCCGAAGCACCCGGAAGGCTCTACGTAAATACGTAGGAAAGCAGGCAAAAATGCAGAGCCAAGTTAGAGTTGCGCCAACATGCACCTCTAATTTCACAAGAGAAAACGATTGACAAGCTTGGAAGTGGTGCCACGAGCACTCCTACCACCCTCCCCCCCTAGCAAACCACGAGGCAAATTGGACATGCGCCGCGGAAGGAGAAATGACAGGGTAAGTTTTAGGGTGCAGATCACCCCTCCTTCCACCAACAAGAACCATGGTGCGTGTATGAAGTATTCGTTGTTTGCGCCCTCCTCCCACCTCCCTCCCCCAACAAGGGAGATATGTGTAGGAACTTAGGGAGAGAGTCAAGAGAGGATATAAGCGAATTTATGAGAGAAGAGGGATTTAGTTTCTATCACCGCGCTGAGAGAGTCAGTTGTGTCGGGAATCGCGAGAGGAGGTCGGAACGAGAGGAGAGCATCGAGGAGCGAACCCAGAGCAGCAGTTGAGGGGAGACGGCACCAAACATGGGCCTTTCCTAGGCCACCCATATCGCCGGACCTCATCCAGCCGCCACATACCAAACACTACATGCATAGCTAAGTATCAAGTCGTCGACCAAAGAAGACCCCCCTCCCCCAACGATGTCAACCACAGTTAATCCGAGTTAGTTAAATAGAGAACCACACCTCGGAAGTGTTCCTGTATATTTAAACTCCAAACAATATAACCAACCAGTAAAGGGAAACACCGAAAGACTACCTTATTGATTTACCCTCAACCTTCAAGGCACCTTATATTCTGTGCCATCTAATATTAACTGGGGACCCTAGGACCCACATATGGGGAATAGCGTCATGGTAATTCCTAGTAAGAAATAAATCTTATGCAAAATATTATTTCACTGAGTGCACACGAATGCATTGTGTTGTCCCTTAAGTGTAATTTTCTAGACTTGGTTATGCGTTATTTGCGTAAATGCAGAAGAATATCCTGGAAGTAGAACTGTAGCAGGGCTTCAGAAAAATTGGAAATAACCGTGAATGGACTATAAGCAACGTCTAAGTTATTGGTTTTGGTGTAAAATCTTTCCTTAAACACTCCCATTCTTTATAGGCACTACTTGAAATTAAATATCATATTTGAGTCCAGTCGATGGTAAAATAAACTGTAATAGATAGGTAATTTATAATATGTAGATTTAAATAACAGACAGCCTATTATCTATGATCTTTGTACCGAAGGATTTGATAGTTATGCAAACATCAAAAGACCTTAATGTAATAATATGCACTAGCATGAAAAAGTTGAAAATTAGCCAACCGCGATTACGGTAAATTTATAAAAGACTACATAGACAGTATACATCTCTTATTTTAATTTTTGTGGTTACTGCACATAAGATATTAACCCTCCTCTTATGTTCATTTTTGTTGTTATCGTTTGTTACAATCGACAAATTTAACTGTGTTTTAAACGAACTTGTAAGTTGGACAAAAGCTGAAAAAGTATGATGTCTGATATTTCAATACGAGTGCAGAAATTATTAAATTATTCTTAAAGTATAAAAGTAATTATGGCAGAGAAAAGATCCGTTCCGTGGTTACAGTTAACTCAGAGGCCAACAAGCATTCCTTGTTCACCGCAAGGTGTTAGGGACCATTTTAGTAACACAGATAAAACGATGGTTTCTTAAATTTTCTGCGAAATTGATTTCTTGCGAATCAGTCAAACTCCCATCGTATTTATTGCAATATCGATTAAAATGATCAATCAATCCTTGTTAATCTTTTCGCGAAAAACAGCTGGCCCTATGTATCAGGTGATTTGAACGCTGGGTCATGAAACTAACTTCATGCATCATTAAAACTACATATAGATTGCCCACAAAATACACTTTATCTAAATGAAAAGTTAAATAGTTCCATACCAAGTGAGAAAAACTAATTTTTTTCCATAAATTTAATTTTATTTAGTATAAAGCCTTAATATTTTTATATAATGAGTATAATGAGGCGAAATGACAATTAAAATGATTAAGAGTCCTCAAAAATCATAAATATATTTTAGTAATCTGGAAATATATTTTATAAATAAAAGTTATGCCAATGTAGGACGCAATTTTTCTAAGGAAATATAGTATGACGAGGCTGTATACACAGAACTGTACTTAAACCCGTTTTTATAGATGTGTTGGTAAGCAGGTGATGGGCTCTTTAAGACTCCTTAAGGATTTGGCTCCGGGTAGCAAACTTCAGATTGCCATTATTAACACACTGCAGTACTTCATCCAGAATCCAGCGCTTTCGTGCTGCGCAGTCCTACACGCTATAATAACTGCATCACTATAGCCGTATGTAGCTCTTCACATAGTCAATATTCACCTTGAAGCCCGAATGATGACGACAGTAATCGATTCATTGCTTCATTATTTTCTTTTCTTGGCTACCCACAAGGCAAAAACGATTACCCCGAGTCATTAAAAAAAGTTCTTCCCAGAAAAACCACAACAAACTAACTTAGACAAAAAAAAAGCTGCTTGCGCTCGTAACTTAACTTTCAATTATCCAGTTCGATATTACGCAAGAGCTGTTTAGAACACTAAGGCCTACCAATGACTGAATAATGAGACTTTCGTAAGCTCCACGGCGAAAATGTACGCTTGGAAAGATAATTGTGTAATATATGTTGTCTGATGCTTCACTTCGATAGCAGTCAGTTTGTTTTACGATAATGGCTAACAAACAGCGTGCAGTGTGGTAGATGGATCTACCTGCTACAACGTTACGCTCGTGGGGATAAGAGGCCAAGCATGTGGTGACTACACACCTATCCACAGCTTGACTACTAATTTACGAATATCGGGTCCCATAGTTACNCCATTACCACGTCCAGTGGATGTAGTTTAACGGCCACACTGAGTAGCATGCGGCTAGTAAGGTTGGTAACGACGAATAGAAAGTAATTATATATATTGCAGTTGAATTAAAATTGTGAAGTTAACGTTATTGTCTATCGTCTTAAATTTACGGATACAACATGTGTGAGGCAATGTGCGTGTTTGAAGCATAAAAATCCATGTAATTCTTGATAGTACCTTACTATTATAAGAAAAGGCTGATTGATAGGCTGTCTCTGAATTCATGGCTGGATACTGTAACGACCAGTTTACCCAGTGCCTTAAATATATGTCTGCGCGCCAGGTAAACGCTGTGGCGTGGCTAGACGTCTTTCGTGGAATAGATCAAGTCGTAACTGGAAAACACACTACTGAAATAGATAGAAAGATAGAGAGAAAATGTAAGGACTCGGCCTTTAACAGCCTTCGATAATAGTATAGGCTGGTAACGATAAAGTGAGCACTTTTGAAACTAACCTATGCAAATAGTCACTGCTCCTACCTGCATATATTTTAACAGATGCACTGATAGACATAAGCCAAATAATGTTGGAAACTGTATAGGGAAAGTAGTTCCATGACTTAACGTCGAATAAAAAGTGTAAGGTAACGATTTGTAATACCTGAAAATATTTATTTTGCTTTATGTTTTTTTTAATGTATCTAAGTGTAAAAATGAGTAGATTTGTAAAACATTTTCTTTTCTTATGATTTCACAGTTTTTTTGACCGACGCATGAATAAAGTGTTGAGACCCAGGGCAACGTTAATTTTACATATGGTGGAAGACTACACAACGCGCATACAAAATAGTTCTTAAGTAGGGCTTTCAAAAGTGTT
The DNA here is from genome assembly GCA_002778355.1 of Clitarchus hookeri. Classification (NCBI taxonomy): domain Eukaryota; kingdom Metazoa; phylum Arthropoda; class Insecta; order Phasmatodea; family Phasmatidae; genus Clitarchus; species Clitarchus hookeri. The sequence continues at coordinate 378,074 of NQII01001806.1, forward strand.
CAGTTTACCATAACCCGCCTTCAACAATGCGTATTCTGCATATAAAATAGAAGTTAATTTTGCAAATGTATGAAAGTTCCTAAGTAATTTTTGCAATAACGAATATATTTTGTCTTTACGTATACATGTTGTTTCAACGTATACAGAGTAGGAGAACTGTAGACAGCAAGAGGAAAATATTATTTTGATATAACGATAGCAGGGGCGGGCCGAAACGATTGGAAATGTTTAGCACTTCACATTTAAAAAATATAAGACTTTCATTAGGAAAACAATAATTTTTCCTGACCCAAAATAGTGGCAATAGTGACGAAAATGCTTATAATATCTTTGTTCGTATTGAAACAGTTCATTTTAATTTACAAGGAGGGCGCGTAGACTTCTTACACAGTGTACAAGTAATTTTTGTAAGTATGAATATATTTACGTATGCTCGAGCCTCGCATGGAAACTGCACAGCGTGTACGAGTTTAGTCTGTTTTTATTCACTGTTATATATAACAAAACATACGGTTCATTAGTAAAGTATAACTTACTTCCCGTGGCGCAGTCGGTTGGTGCAACGCCGGTCTGTGGTGTGGGAGGTAAGGTATGGGTGGTAATCTATGTTAGGACACAACTTCGTTTGTAAGCCGTTCCCTGATAAGCCTTCAGGCATAACACCAGGGAACGTTATAACCCCTTTCCAATACAACTAGTAGAGAGTAAAATAATTTGAAATATTACGTTTTCAGTGAGAATCAGGCGGACACACGAGTACTACGTTGAACGGAAAATATTACACATCCACAGATAATTTAAAAATATCTCGAGTTACGAAAATTTTTCACAAAAAAATTTTCAGCCCTAAGGTGAATTACGGAACACGTTATAATTTTCTCTTGTGTGTAAAACGTTTGGTCACGAGACGGGTGTTCCAATTCGAAGTACTCAAGAAACAACATCCACATTTAACATATAGTATGGACAAGTGTATCTGCAAATTGTAATGTTCCCTTTAAGGATGCTGGAGCCCATCTTCCTCTAGTACCTACAATGAAAATCACAAACAAAACTAAAAATGCTGCTAGTCTTTATATGCCTATTAATCTCGTGCTTTGTGGGTTACGAACCAGATAGGAGATCGTAAATGTGATTTAAAAAAAAATCCTTTTACTCGGACAAACCGGTATAGGTGGTTCACAATAAGCTAAGCATTTTTGAAATCCCTTCTTAAGATCTACTTGTAGGCACATTTTGTATTCTTCCACCTTATGTAAAATTAAAATTGCCGTGTGACTCATCACTTTGTTTAGGCGTCGGTCGAGTGTAACTGTTAAGTAATTAGGAAAGTAAATATTTTAAAAATTCACATATCATTACATTTTTAAGCATTAAAAAACAGGGACCAAAAGAAAAAAAAATTATTATTTACAAATGTATGCTTCACAATTTTAATTCAACGTCAATACATAGAATTACTCTCCCTCCAACGTTACCAACCTTACTGGCCGCATGCTACTCAGTGTGCCCGTTACACTATATCCAGGTCAAGGCAGTGACATTTTTCATAAGTTGATTTCAAAGGTGCTCACTTTATCGTGAACCTGTTTTAGTCAAGCCTGTGCTAGGTAGGAATTAAAATGCACCAAATATTTTGTAAATTCCACTGAGTTGGCAACACTGGCCCCAGGCCACCTGCGTGAAGGAAAGTATGACTCGGCGCTAGTCCTAACCGTGTCTCTTCGGAAAAGTACGATACTTGTCGAGGCGACGTGAAGAGGTCCCGTGTTCTTGCCCCACTCGGGGCCAGAGGTCTGACAGAGTGGGCCTGGAACATGCACGCGGGTTCTTAAGCCGCTATCTCCCTCACCTTCATGGGCCCTCGACCACCC
>NQII01001806.1:380124-394850 GCA_002778355.1 Clitarchus hookeri
AGAAAGATTTCACTCAGTTAAGTAGTAATTTTTCATTTTATTTATGATTAGTGCAGTTATTTTGTTTTCTAACTTATAAAATAGCGTTTACCTGACGGCGAAAATTTTATTTGCGAAATTAAAAGCATTGAGCTTTGCAACCTGGGTAGTATAAACCTTTCTATAGTTTATTCATGGTTACATACAACTTTTCTGATGCCCTGCGAAAGTTCGACTTTCAGGATATTCCTACGCCTCATACAGACAAAGCTTATCCAAGTTTAGCGAATTACTCCAAAGAGACAACGCACTATATTCGTGTGCACTCATTTAAATCATATTTTGCAGAAGAACTATTTCTTACTAGGCATTGCCAAAAAGGGACAATTATATCTGTTTTATTCACATTTATTATAAATGGAATTATATAATTTATATAAGATATAAGTGAAAATTCAATTTTAACCGAAAACAAGGTAGTTTAATGTTAAGACAAGTATAAAACGCTTGTAACACATGCAACCAAACACGCCATACATGCGGTGATTTTTCAAAGGTTTGATTAGAAAATTGTGAAGAAGCCGCGAATAGAGTATAAGAAGGAGACGACATGCCGAGCCGGCTGCAATGTGCGAGCGTCATTCATTCCTGGAGAGGCCAGGCAAGATCTCCTTCGTATTTAGTTATTTGATTTGCTTGCGTCGGTATGGATTCAAGAGGGAAAAGTTTGTTAACACCAGCCTGCATTACAAAGTTCACAAATGAACTATAGTCTAGTCACGGTTTAACTATAAGAAGGAAACGACATGCCGAGCCGGCTGCAATGTGCGAGCGTCATTCATTCCTGGCGCACACAGAGGCCAGGCAAGATCTCCTTCGTATTTAGTTATTTGATTTGCTTGCGTCGGTATGGATTCAAGAGGGAAAAGTTTGTTAACACCAGCCTGCATTACAAAGTTCACAAATGAACTATAGTCTAGTCACGGTTAAACTATAAGAAGGAAACGACATGCCGAGCCGGCTGCAATGTGCGAGCGTCATTCATTCCTGGCGCACACAGAGGCCAGGCAAGATCTCCTTCGTATTTAGTTATTTGATTTGCTTGCGTCGGTATGGATTCAAGAGGGAAAAGTTTGTTAACACCAGCCTGCATTACAAAGTTCACAAATGAACTATAGTCTAGTCACGGTTTCTTCACACTTTTTGAGCCAAACCTTTGTAAAATCACTCCACGTGTGACGTATTTGGTTGATTCCTAAATATGCCATTTACCGTATATAATCGTTAAATAAAAATCGTTTAATATTTTGCCCATAAATTATAAAAATTTATCTGTAATTAATATAGTAAAAACAGTGAGAAAATAGGTGTGTTGGTAATGTGTAGTAAGAAATAGTTCTTATACATAATATGATCATACTGTGTGCACACGAATGAGGTGGGCTGTCCCTGCGGTATGATTTTCTAGACTCGGTTAAGTTTTGTTTGCATGAGGTGGAGGAACATTCTGAAAGTAGAACTTTAATAGAGCTTCAGAAAAGTTGGAAGTAACCGTGAATGGACTATATAATCGTGCAACTATGTTACAACTGGAGAACTACCAAACTGCAAAAAAGTGGGTTCATAAATCAAAGAGTTATGTTTGTCGAATGAGACTAACTTTGAATAATGGAAGAAGTTGTAATTTTGACGTGCCAGGTGTGCCACAGTCGAACATTAGCTCGCCTAACTCAGCTGGGTATGAATACAGATACTCAAGTTTATAAAGGCGCCAAAATAAAATAATCAAACGAAATGAGAATATAGTTCAGGTAAGTTTTTTTTCACTCTGCTCTTCAATTACAGCAGTGGCACAAAAAAAAGTACTTCACAGCAAAACCAGCATTAACGAGATGAGAATTGCAGTATAAATTATTCTTCAGACGAAAATACACGAATCGTGAGGACATTTACGAAGGCCGGAGAAAAAATAAACCATCTCCCGGCGTCCTGAATGAATTACCACTCACACCGGCGAAAATAATTTCGTAGTTTTAGGTTAGTCCAAAATTAAAAGGAAACGTTCGCGGGCGCTGCCGGTTTGTGTTGCCATCGCGACTAGCGTGTATTCTTCAAACGTCCGTCATGGGTTCTCACTGACTGGAAACTCGACTGGCTTACAACAAAGGCCCTGCCTACTATAATTATCTTCTCAAAGCCTTGTCGCACCACCGAAAACTGCTGGGACAGGGCGTCGCGTGATGCGATGATATATCTAAAAATTGGACACACACACACCCCTCGCAATGTATGTAGTGGAACCATAAAATATATATATGATGAGTATAAAAGAATACCCCAAATTTGAAGGTCTATAATATCAAAACCAAACAACCTACAATCTTGATTGTCCAATCAAATGAAATGTGGAACCGTGAAGTTGGTTTACCATACATTCATAAATGTTCAAAGTTACCACCACGAGCGGCCCTAACGACATCAGTAGTATATAAATGGGGGTTCTGGCACACCTGGCGCCTGGCAAGGGAGCAGGGGCAAATGGCGCCCCCCTCCCCGCACCCTCCCCGCGGCCGCCTTGCGTAGCGCGCGCCATTTGCCCCTGCTCCCTTGCCAGGCGCCAGGTGTGCCAGAACCCCCATTTATATACTACTGACATCTACGCGATAATCAAGCTCGTTCCACGCTCTTGTCAGCATGTCCGGTGTTACGGTTTGGATTGCGTTCGTAACTCTCGGTTTGAGGTAGTGAGGGTTAGCGAGCTCGCAAATCACTGCTTCACTGGAAGTAAGGCTCATTTAACGGTAGTTTCATCTGCTGTACAACGGAATCCACAACTCCTGGTTGCGAGTCCCGTTGCATACCACGCAGTTCTCAGTCAAAAGCCATTAACTCTTTTCACAGCAGGCGGTCACGCATGAGTACATGTAGCAAAGCCAGTATATTTGCGGTTTTCACTGTTCACAGAAGGAGATCATCATCTGATATTCCGTAAATATATTGTGTAGTAAACAAAATGTGTTTATTAGCATTACGAAACTTTCTAAGTTCATGACAAGTCACTCGCAGCCAGTGATACTACGAATCACGGGATATTTGCTTTGGTGATACCAGTGATAGAAGGACTATACAGCTCCTAATGTAAGTCCGGACATCCACCACATTTCACAATTTTCAACATTATCAACATTATTGTGCTTGCAGAGAGTAATATTTTTAGTGAGTAATATTTCACATATTTATATATATGACTCAGCAGTAGAATGCAAGCTTTCGCTGTCTTCGGCGAAACAATTTTCGCCGATCACGTTAACGAATTTTACGTATTCGGTTAAGCATACAGACATACAAGAAAAAACTACCGGTAACTCCAAGGATTGATGAAGAATGGAGACTATAGTCGGTTCACGACTGGAAGAGACTTTCTTGAAGCCCTGCTAAAGATCTACTTTCAAGCCCATTTCGTATCCTTCCGCCAAAGGTAAAAAAACATTGCCATGTGACTGCCATGTGGCAGTCACATGGCAATGTTTACATGCAATGTTTACATTCCATTGTGTGTGTGTACATGTATTCGTACATGCACGTACCCATTATAAAAGTGATGTATATATTATTAATGGATATTCCACAAGCGTAAAGTTTTTAATCTTGAGAATTTCACACAAAAGAATATGCGATGCCAGCGAAAAACATTTCATTCTATAAACCCAAAATGCGAGTATTTTGATGAATCGATAGTTGTTGTCTATTTACAATCGATTGTTAGTGACTTTCGATAAATTCCCGTACATCGAAGGCAAAATCATCAGTATTGATCGTAATTGCTACAGACGTTAAAATGGCGTGGTGGTAGACTGAGTAGGATGTTTCGCGCAATTGTAAAACGTTATTTAAAAATGGTTGTGACAGTTTTCGACAGGACGGCAGAATTTGCGAGTGAAGGATTGTACGTCTTCGAAAATGTGAAAACAATTCTTATGTGCAAATACTGCAACGTCAGAATAGAGTGGCAAAGGAAAAGCACGTGCGCGAAACACATAAAAACAAAAGGAATCAGTACAACGACGAAGTAAGCACTAATTAAAATAATACGTTATTAAAAACCAAATACTAAGGAGCGGATATTAGTAAAACAAGACAAATAAATGAATTATTATAGGTTAAACAAGATAATCGCACAAATCCTCTGGCACGTGTGTAAACCACACCCGGCCAACAACACAAGGAACGAAGGTGAGTAAACAAATGGCCGCGCTACTTTCACCTTGAGCGTCATCATGCGACTATGCAAGAAACGTTGAAATGTGAATACCTTAGCATCACGTCATTAATAATTGGCATAATAAGATACAAGACTTTTCGACACCAATTTGTAAGCGATAAATTAACAATTACTTTCAAACTTTGGAACTATTTCCTCTCTTTGTGCTGGCAACCAAACGGCATAACTGTATCCGCGCTCGCCGCTGTTTGTAATGTTATATGCATGTCGCTAACGGCTAGGGTGTTTTTTCATAAGTTGATTTTTAAAAGTTTCTTCCAGTCGTGAACCGACTTCAGTTACCTTCGTAAAACGAACGCGTGGTAGAACGCGCGTGATTAGTCCGCTAGATACAATCAAGATTTCGGGGAAAGTAAAGGAAAACGTGGGTGTTCCTTGGTAAAAAAAATTAATAAAAGGACGCACGCGTTTTATTCGACAACGAAGGCGGGGAATTGTGCGGCCCCCGGAAATACCTCGTTTGTAGTCTGCTAAAGAACGTGTTTACGCACGTAATGTAACACGAGCTCGTCGCCACGAAAAAAAATTTGACTCCTTGGTGAAAGTATCTGTCCGATTCTTTCATTGCGGCATGCTCAGCAAAGCTCAGGGACGCCGCGTGTGGCAGTATTATGTGAAATGGGAGATCGCTTGATAACCTGGCGTAGCTTATGTTACTGATGAGCTTTAAAATATCAACACGTTTCTGCCATTTGCGTACAACTTCCAAGTAACACGTGGCAAAATTATGTTCAGTATATATTAAAACAACTCGTTAAATATAAACTTCTTATAGTCAAAAATTTTTGATGAATACTATAAACTTAAATTATGACTTGAAAACGAATAATTTATGCATAAGAGGCAAAGTCAAGCCTTAATCAGCTTCATTTCAGAAGATGTAAAAAACAATTTCTTATTTTCTCACAGGGCTACGGAAAATATATCCATAGTAATACATACCTTCATACAAACTTATATGTCTAGGGAAAATGTAAGTATTTTTAAGACAATTGTTTTAATTATTAATACCTGGTGCTCCTCCTAGCCCACTTTGACCACAAACAGGAAGGGGGGAGAGGAGGGCGGTATTCTCCAACCTCTTACACATCATCCCGTTTCTGCGTTCCTGAGTTGGATGAGACGAACCGGCCTGCCGCACCTCGATGGACACACATGTAGTTCCCATGTGGGCTAGAGAACGGGTGATGGTCAAGAGATGAGTGGGCGGAAAGGTGAAGGAATGCAGTTGTAAGGGAGAAACCATAGAGGAAAAAGGAGGTAGAGTGCAAAGGAGACACACTCCGTATTCCAGTATTGGACTGCTTTTCTGCCAATAACATTTTTTAAATAATATGTGCACGGGATGTGAGGTAAGAACACTGATTATCCAAGGAAGTGGTTTCAGACGTTCTTACACTTATTTGACTTAATTTCAACACAACCAGATATATTCAAATTAGTCAACGCATTTGAGTCATATAAAAAGGTGGGTTTGTTTAAAATAAATAGGTAAACAATCACGTTCATCACTACTGACCATGTGACTTTCGACAGTTGTACTAGTGATGGGCGAGTCAATGTAGAGGACTTGCCCAGAAGACACACTTCGGGTCACATTCATATTTAGAAGAACTGACGGAAATCCACGCCAGGCATTGGCAACGTCCGTCACGTTCGGGAGTTAAACCACGGTGAGTGGTCGGCGAAGACTACTTGGTTGATTGACATGTGAGTATTTAAAATTAGGACCACGGTTAAATCACCAAGGTTACCTAACGGGCAGAAGATGTAATTCATTATAATATTTCAAGAGTGATTACTTAAACGCCGTATGGCGTCCAAGAGCCAAAAATTATTTTCTAAATTTTTAACATATTACTTAATTTTTTTGTTAAGACATTAAGAAGTAACATGGAAATGTATGAAAATGATGGAAAATTATTTTAAAAAACTAGTAAAAGAAACGCTATGAATTAAAAACTTATTCTTTTTTCCCGTACAAATCTCAAACTGAACAAAATAAATATATTATACTAAAGCTCAAAATAATTTTCCATGTCATCAGAATACCATCTTAGTAATCTTCTTAGTAATTTTGTACGCTGCTCATCCGTATTTAAGTTTTAATTTTTGATATAAAATTAAAATCATAACCGCCAGAAGTTAAACCATTATCACAGGTAAACCAAGTGTTGGATTTCAAAGAAATGGCCATCACCAATTCTTTGAGTTCATGAAACACTTTAGACCAAACTAAATGTTTAACCCAAATATTTTTTAGAAATTTAAACGAATAATGTTTTAAGTTAAAAAGCAAGTAATTACACTAAAATCATACAGAGTTAAATTTTTCAAATGAGCTGATATTTTTATCTATTTATCTTCGACAACATAGCATGAAATCACAAAATATCTTCAAAGTTTAGAAAAAAATTGGCTACTTAACAACTTTAAGGTGCTCACCTATCACCTACCTAGAGCTATTTTTGCATTTGAGTCACAGAAGCAAGGGAACCGCAAGGGCTACAATTCTAGATGCACCAAGTGCCACATCTCCGTTAAGCACAAGGCTTTATACATTGAAGAGCCAAAAAAACTGATACACATCCTGATATCGTATAGGGCCCCCGCGAGCACGCAGAAGTGCAGCAAGACGACGTGGCATGGACTCGACTAATGTCTGAAGGTATGAAGGAGGCATTGAAATCTGCGCCAATTTGAGAAAGGTTTGCACGTCTGTCACGTTTAATGATTCTCGTCAGTCGTCGTTTGTCCCGTTCGTTCACGATCTTTTTCCGGCCGCAGCGATGTCGGAAATTTGATGTTTTACAGGATTCCCTATATTCACGGTACACTCGTGAAATGGTCGCACGCGAACATCCAAATGTTATCGCTACCTCGGAGATGCTATGACCCATCTCTTGTGCGCCGACTGCTTTTTCCCCCGCCCTTGCATTCCGGCGCTGCTCCGTCTCCGCCTAGTTTCATCCTCATCGGCTCTCAAGATCTCGTTGTTAAGAACCACCTAAACCTCTCCACTCCACTCTCGTTAAATAGAGGTCTTATTTCAAACATGCTTCAACGCAGTTCAAGCGCCAAGTAGACGACCGCCTTAAGCGTCCAGGCTCGAAAGAATATCTTTCATCGCAATGCGCTAGAAAGAAAAAGGAAGTAAAGAAACACTGCCGAGAGAGGATGCCAGTAATTCACGAAGGAATGGAAGCGAATCGTCATAAAGCTGGCGGCCGCAGGGCAGACAGCGTGATGTACTGCACGTACGCGGCAACGCGCAGGCAGGTGTGTTGTTTTATGCGATCGTAAAAACCCTTACCTCCGCGGGTTCCGATTCACTGTTTCCCTTCCTTGCGAGAGCTGTGACGGCGACAATGACTATGTACCTGCGGGTGGTCCAGGCGGCACTCAGCATCCGTTACCGACAAGACGTCCTTCTGTTCTCAGGACTTGCCGCCCACACGAGCGCGCTCACACACACACCAGGGCATACCTGTAGCACTGCAGCGAGCTTGAACCGTATACCAAAAACCAAGCGGTAAGCACTGAAAAGAAAAAATAATCATAGACTGTACGCGGTTAATTTTTTAATCAAACCTTTGGAAAATTACCCTATGTATAATATGTTTGGTTATTTTCTAATTATTTTATGTATCACAAGGGTTTTATACTTTTATTAACATAAAATAACACTGTCTTTTGCTATTATTGGTTGATTTGAAATTTTATTGGTGGTTAATTAATAATTGCAACATTTCATTTATATATAATGTGAATAAAAACAGCGAGAAGAAAGTAATTTATAGCAAAAAATAGTTCTTATGCAAAATATTATTACACTAAGNATTTAATGTGAATAAAAACAGCGAGAAGAAAGTAATTTATAGCAAAAAATAGTTCTTATGCAAAATATTATTACACTAAGTGCACACGAGTTCAATGCGCAGTCATTTTGGTGTAATTTTCTAGACTTGATTTAACCTTGATATGCATGAAGCGGAGAAATATCGTGAAAGTAGAACTTTAGCAGGGCTTCAGAAAAGTTGGAAGTAACCATGAATGGACTAAAGTGATTATAAAAACTATTTGGTTGAAATTTTGTCGCTGGCAATAAACAGATTGTAGTGCCCGAAATCACGTAGATTCGCAGGTACTAAACCCATTTTGTGCTCATTGACATATTTGTGAGTTGAAAAAGATTTTTATTTGTTGCCATCAAGAGCATTCGCGTCGTTCACGGCAAAATTTCTGCGACTGCAAAACCACACCCATTGTATTCCACCCATGAGCGCTGGCGTATTGGATATGGCCACTTTCTGGCCTGGCTACGACGCCGTATTTGTCCATGTTTATCTCCTCTATCAGTTTCCGAGCGAATTATGGGGGCATATCCTTGGGAAATTGGGGTCGGATTACATAATTCCATCATTCCAAGTAAGCAAGTGTTGGACACAAATGATTCGAGAAAATAAACTTTCTGTGGGGTGAGTTTTTCATGCCTTCGCGTGTGTGCCAATTTTTATATTCAAGTCATGTGCATGTTCAAGTCACAGCCCCCAACACCGAGCGAGGTGGCGCAGTGGTAACACGCTGACTTCGCGTTCGAGAGGACGCGAGTTCTATTCCTTGATCGACCATCCTGATCTCGGTGTAAATAGTTGCGCGGAAGGCGATAGCTGGTTTCCTAATAAACAACTTGGTTGATTCTTTTACCGCTCCTGCTGTCGATAGATGTTTAACCTGACCTACCTTTTAAAGTCCGCAACCCGCAAATGTACTTGTGTGAGACACACTAACCAGTAATGCTGCCAACATCGAAACAATTTTGTTGCGACTAAAGAACACGTTATTGCCTACCAGCACACTCAATATTTTGGGGACCACAATAACTATTTAAGTGGCTTCCAATAAATCCTGAAATGACCAAATAAATTGTTCTTGCCACGAAATCCTTTCTGGTGTTTATATTGACGAAAGGATTTTGTGGCCATAAACAAAAATTGTTGGTACCACAGAACCGGGTTTTATTCACTGTTATTTTCATCTTTTGCGCATGTCAAAAGCATTGACTTACGACATCACTACGTAACTCTTAAAATCACACGTTCAAACGCTTACATGATTGTCTACTTACATTTTTTTCAATTGATTTATGTTTTATTTATAGCACCTTGAATTGTAGTCTATTCGTATATTCGCACTTTTTGAATCAAAACATTTGAATAATCACTCCACGGATGACGTGTTTGATTATTTCTTAAATATGTAATATCACAAGCGTTGTATACTACTGTTAACATAAAATAATAATATTTTTTTGTTAAATTGAAATGTTACATATATTTTATGTATAGATTATAATACGGTTACAATAAGCCTGAGGGGCGTATCTGAGTTGGTGAGGGATGAAGGTTTAATAAAAATAAAATAACAAAATTGATTTTAAATTTACTTACACAGCTTTTATTTACAGCATTAATATATCTATCTCTACTATTTTTTTTTATTTATCAGTGATCGCAATATATTTAATATCTATTTCAACTCTAATTAACGTCCTTCTTATTGTCTCTGTTTGGATATAGCACGGTCTGTCTATCTGTGGCCATCACTTATAATGTCTTTCACTCACGCATACAGTTCAGTAGTCCAGCCTGCCAGTCGTACTCTTCGCTGCGCCGATGCTCGCAGTCACATGTTTTCCTCCCCATGGTCACTTCCTCTCGCCGCTCGTTTCACTCGTCGTCTATCGCTGAAACTCCAGTCACTCATCCACTCATCAACTACCTACTGACTCGAACGCGTGACGCGCTTTTTGTAGCCGCTGGTCTTGATCTGGAATGTTCGACGTACCCCGAGTCACTCTGAGAGAAACGAGGTCAGTAATCCAGAGCATTGTTAAGATATTCGCAGAAATTTAATACCCAAGGTAAGGAGCGCCCGATGGGATGGATGCTTTATGTAACATACACGCCTTCTTGGTTTTTCACTCTCCTGTCATTCAAAACATTCAATTGACTTGCCGCCCGTTATCATATCACTTTTCAGTCCTCCCTTTCCGCTCACTCGCGCGGGACGGGCCTAGGTCAACGCAGACCAGAGGTACGTAACAAAATATTACTCAAAATTTATATTAAAAACCGGAGGTAAAATAGGTATACTGGTAATGAAACCTAAGGCGCTTTATTCTCATGAGGTGCAGAAATAACCTGAAAGTAGAATATAAGTAGGGCTTTAGAAAACTAGGATGTAAAACTTGTATTAGAAAATAAATATTCTGTGAATACGACCTTTTGCAACAAAATGTAAAAATCAATTATCTATGCCCGAATGTTTTGCTTTTGCCATAAAGTGTATTAAAGATAAATAGTTAAAATGGTAAAAAAATATCTCATTTTTCGACCTCGTGAGCACAGAGGGTAGAACAGTGGCTGGTATATTGGTTTAATAGGAATATGGCATGTCAAATGAAAAATATGTATTTGTTATGCGATTTAATATTTATTTTAAAAAAAATTAGTTTTTAATTTTTTATTTGTACTGACATTATACTTATTGCGGAAAAATGCAAAAAACTCTCATNGAAAAATATGTATTTGTTATGCGATTTAATATTTATTTAAAAAAAATTAGTTTTTAATTTTTTATTTGTACTGACATTATACTTATTGCGGAAAAATGCAAAAAACTCTCATCCAATTACTATATTCCCAGTCTCTTTTATGATTAACTTTTACATTTTTGTGATTTTTCTAGATGTTTCATGATTGGGCGGTGGGAAGGTGGTGATGTGAGCTTGGTTAGTGTGGGTTGAGAGGTTGGTGACCTGCAAGTATTAAACCAGCCCCCAAATCTTTTAAATGGCTCCAAAATTGGCTATCAGGTCTTCCAGTCAGCCACATAGAGAAGCATGCACATTTTTAACAAAAAAAAAAAAAAGGGAAATTTTGTTGAAATGCTAGGAATTTTGGGTATAATAATTAGTTCCTGAAGTGTTTTTTTGCGTAAAATGGGAAATTTTGAGTGAAAAACTGGAAATTCCAAGATGTCGGTGGCACCTTAGTGCTTCAGCCCTCAGTCTTTGTCCTGGAATCGGCTTTTCTTAACTACTAGAGGGATCAGTGGTATTTTCAATATTTGTATTTTAATAGCTGAAGTCATGTTACTTTATATTTATCCGTTGGCAAAGGCTAGACAGAAAACATTTTCCTACGGCTGTTTTAAAATTGCCATTGGGTAGCAAGTTGACACGTCCTAGAAGAATATAAGCCAATAAGATCAACACTAGACTTAAAAAACAACCAAAACAAAAACAACCCATTCAGAAGGCAAAAACTCATTCTTGTGGTGGTTGCAAGTGAACAAATAGAGCTTAGATGACCATAGCGGTTAGATGGGCATGCGGAGGTTTATAATGTCCCACCTAGATCCAGAAAAATAACGTGAAATCTGAAAGTCTTTAGTTATCAATTCCTTCGAAGGTCTATACAGCTGTCGACTACAAAAACCGCTTAATATTTTTCAATAACAGGAAATATGTAATTAATCATAACGCATACAATTAATAATGTAAAAACTTACATGCATTAAAAAAAATTAAAATTATCCTCAAAAGCTGAAATATCTTCTAACATTTAACACATAGTTTTTTATTAGGAAGTAAAATATAAATTTGGTATGTCCAAAGTATTCTTTAACAAACGAATTAAATTTAAAAATGATAAATATATTTAGCTGTAGATTTTCTACCCGATGGATTAAAGAAGTCCAATTATAATAAGTATCATATTGTTACAGATGGTTTATCCGGATGGTGAATCTGGCCAATTTATACGTTCACTTTCATACGGAAGTGTATAAACTTTATATGTACTCGTGTGTAGCGATAAGTTTTATTTGTGAGTCCTGTGAATAATCTTCTGGATATCGGAACCCAATCAAAGTTTAATTAGTTCTGTTAATTTGCATGTCATCAGCAGCTGTACGATAGTGGGGTATCAAAATTCCTCACTTAGTTGGGTTTTATGAACCTTGAAGCAGATTTGATCTGTACGACACAGCTTTCATGCTGGCCGTCACTCAAATAATCCCAATGAGTTAATTACAGTAATTTGGTTGCGGAATAATTCCATGTAAGCAAGGGTTAACTTCAAAAAAACTAAATTTCTGAATGCCATTTTGACTCTTGGGAAAGTAACAAAACCAAATAATAGTAGCCATTGATTTTATTCAGGTCTTCTCTCTTCATCGAAATATATACGAGGACGGGATATGACTTCAACGTCGCAATAAATCAGTCATGGTTGGTTGTTACTGGTCGGGAGAGTACTCCATATTTTACAGAACTGGAGCGACGTAATTGCTGTCGTAGTCCATAAATATCTTCCGCTCTCCACCATACTAGTATTAATACTTTTCCGTACTTGACATCATCTCCGCTTCATTTCTGTAGTCTGTAAAGGTGACTGCCTACTATAACTCACTCTTATATATTGTGCAGTATCGTAAAAAAGCATTTAATATTTTATTCTATATTTTTTACTAAATAAAGCACTCAGTTAAGGTTAAAATATTTCTCTGAAAATGTCAAAAATAGAAACATCGTCATGTTTCAGCATTCCGTGTGTTTTTTTCTTCTTTAATAAGAGGAATCGTAAGAAATATATTTACCCAAAATCTGATTTATACCAAATGTTACTTAAAGATAACAATGCAGTATGATTCACGAGGAGTTACAGCCACTCACAAGGCTTACACCTTACATCATTTGGAGGAAAATATTTCATATAAAAGTGGGTCTTATTCCCATTATTTCTGTGCACTAGAGTAAATGTACAACTTTGTTAGAATATTTTATTAATACGTGGCAACAAATACCTTTCAACGTGCGTCGTTTCATTATTCCGTAGACAAAAAATTAATGCAAAGGTAAATGTGTAAAAAAAAATTCCAAACCAAATGTGAGCATACCAATATAAAATACGACGTTTTGGAGCGTCAGTCATCATATGAGACACTACCGCTAAGCTTCTGTGCTCTGGTGGCTTGACGTATATACGTTCCCTATTGATATAAAACATTTCCTCAGAAAATTTATTCCGTTACGTGATGCATGGAATTTCCATTCGTAATTTTTTGAATGCAGGGCCTATGTTAAATTCAACTTTCCTTAAAATATTTGCTTTGATTATTTTTCCGTATGCCTAAATTAATATCAGTTCCACCAAATTTTCGACAGGGGGGCTTGTCTTGTATGAAGCCTCCCAATGGTTCAGCTGATGAGACAACGTTCAGGAGATTTGCAAGAATCTTTCCCATACCTTATCGCAATATTTAACTGTTATGAAATTTAGTTTTACTGCTGAGTCCGTAATTACACTTTAAATATACACGAAAAGTATTGCTTTCAATGTTTGGATTTTATCCAGTGACTTTAATTAAATCTCTCATTAACTTTTTAACAGCGTAAATATTGAGCTCGAAAAGAATTCCTAATACCTTTTAAGTTGAGAATGGAACACTTATGTACTACCAACATTTCGGAAGAATTTAAGGCGGAACACCGCGTATGCGAACTATTTTCTATAAGAATCTACTACCACTGGGAGACAAGTCACCTGTAATAATTTATGTTATCTTTAATTTTTTTCCACGGAAATTTATGCCAAAGAACCGCTATTGGTTTTTCAAACTACGGGTTGTTCAATGGTTTCGTTACACAATCCTTTATGAATTCAGAGTTACAGTCATTTAATATTTAGTCGTGGCATTAGGTACTTGGGTACCGAGCATGCCTCCTGCAACCAGGGAGCAATGCGGTGCGTGATAATGTGATATTAGAAATAACCAGTCGTAAACTAGAACTAGAGGTCCAAATCAGATTACCCACAAGGAAAACAATGGCACTGATTCCTTTCTCTGTAACATGTCCACGATCCTGAAAGCATCACTGAACATGTTTTTAAGTTTTTAAATTTAAATAGAGAGGTCGAATTGTGTTATTTTCCTTAACTCTATCGTTTTCGAGTAATCCACAATAAAAATGATACACATCACATATTAGTATTCTGGAAGTCGGTTTCTTTGAACATTCACTTTGCTCATGGCGACGTGCATGACAATTTTTACTGATGGTTTTCCCTCAGTAACTACATTGTTTTCCATGTAATTGTTAACACTCAGTCAAAGTGAACATCTTCTGCGGAGAACGTACTCTAATTCGATGATGGAAAGTAAACGGGAATGTCATTTGTGTTGCTACTGCAAGAAAACCGTTTCTAACATAAATATTCGACCGCATGAAGCTGGTTGTCATCAGAATGTAGTATGTAATATGTTCAAATGAAGAGGAAGGTTCAAACTCAGTTTTTATGTCGTAGCAAGTTGAAAATACGCCTTGCAACATTGACGCGTGGCGTAATTAAGAGTATTATTTAGAGCGGCGCTGTCACCAACCAACCACCCCCCCCCC
>NQII01001806.1:394864-420887 GCA_002778355.1 Clitarchus hookeri
AGCATAAACCTGTGTAGAGAGACACATGTCAGTTGTAATCACCGCAGAGAAAGGGCAAGCCGAGGTAGGAGCCCGAGGTCAAGCCTTACACGTGTCCTGCTGCGTAGTCCTCCCACTCACCTCCCCCCCACCCCCTTGAAATACAAGTAAAATTTGTAAGCGCCGAGATATCACGAGATAGACAAGCGTAGTTCTCCTGAAGTCAGAAGGCACGCACCGCAGAATAAATAGCTGACAGAGTAAACTGGGAAAGGGTGCCACCTCCCCCCCTCAACCTTCAGGGAACCATGGCACGTTTTTGAAGTGCGTTGTTCTTCTTGCTCCCACTTCCTCCCTCGGCACAACAAGGGGACACGTGCAGGAAATTAGGGAGGGAGGCTAGAAAGGATATAAGCCTGTTTGTGGGGAGGGTGGGGTTTCAGAAAATTACAGCACAGAGAGAACAGTTCGTCATCAGTAGACCATCGGTCAGTTCGTCAGTACCGCACACAGAGAGATCAGCAGCGCCGATTGCGGCCGGAGGAGATCGGACCCCCGACCACAACAGTACATCAGTACATGAGTACGTCAGTAGGACAGTTAGTGAATGGACAGTCAGAAGATTACCGCCCAGATAGATTAGTTCTAGGGACAGTTCGTCATCAGTACGTCAGGGGAGAGTACGACAGTTAACAGTTGATTATTACCACACAGAGAGGTCAGCTGCGCAGAGAGAGAATTCTGGGGGAGATCGGACCCCCAGCCACGTCCATCAGTCGAAGCAACGACCAGCTGGTGGCACGGAAGTTCAGTACCACCACACCAAGATGCGCAGATAGTAAGTCGCGACATTAAGGGGTCAGCCAAATCTGGATGCGAGATGCAAAACGCGAGACGCACGGCCTATTCAGAGACAGTTACCAGAGTCATGTCAGATGTGTAGTTTCGCCACATCGAGAGGAAGCCAGCTGCGTGCAACAAGCCAACCGCAAAGGGCCTTTAGCAGGGCCATCCAGCTCACCAGACCCATCAACTGCTAGAACATCTACCACTCAACATGTGCAGGTAAGTAACCCCGTCATCACTCAGGGACCTGTCCTGACACCTTATGCCCCTACAGCATCAGAAACATAGCCAGAACATTGTAACCAGCCCTTCAGGCCAGAACTAGCAGGGCGTTAAGTATTTATGAAGTCCCGTAACAGTGCCGGGAATGTATAAGTGAATTCCCGTTCAATAAACCTGTTCCAAACTAAGAAGTCGTGATGAAGTCATTGTGTGATTTACCCTCAAATCCCAGGCACCCTATAGTCTGTGGCACTGAAAACTAACCATCTACCCTACGAACCATCTGTACACCGCAGATGGGGAGCGATTTTGGATGTGTTAACATGTAAAGGTCTTTCTGCTCTGTCTGTTAAGCTTTATCTGCGGAGAGTAGCATATAAATATGAGGGTTTATCTATAAATGTTGAGAGTAGATCTTTGCTCCCACCAATTCAATCACGATAATAATGAGACAATACATTTACATTTGCATACAACTCAAGGAAAGATGTATGTACGTGAGGAGTAGTATTCGTATGACATATCTATGTGAAAAGTGTACACGAATGAAAGCACGAGTTGACAATCAAACGGTTATTTGAAACTTTGTAAAGGAAAGAATATATGGATGTCTGATAAACGACAAGGTTCAATTCGTCTTTACAGTTTTAAGTCGCAAAATTGCTCTCAAGCTGCCTATAATTTTATATCGGATATTACGCCTGTCACTACATCGTCAACATCTGGTTGTACAACACAGTCTACATCAGTGTTCTGGGAGCCAAAACCTAATGTTAAAGACTGTTTTCTGAAGCTATCTGCAGTCAGGAGTTTTATAAAAGAATATGATGCACCGAGTATGTTATTTACATCGAGAGATGTTTGCTCTTACCTATCAAGTACAAAAACAAATATAATAAACCAACTTATCGATGAGGTGGGAAAATATGGTGTTGAAAAATATAATATTTGGTTGGACTGTAACTATACGAAACCAGAGCCTCACTTTGACGATAATTGTAGGAGAGTCATCAAAACCTTTGAATATAGATGTGTTTCGTGTAGACATAATAGAAAGCATTGTTGTTTATAGTATACACAAGTTATGTGAAGAGGAAAAAGAAATGGTGACCAAGGGTTCGGGTTGGACTCTGTCTTCAGTACATCATCTTGATCTGAGAACAACCACTTGGTATAAAGACATATACTGATTTCCCTCTACCCAAGTATAGAGATCTACAACATAATTTTTCTTTCTATTTACAGGATGATGATATAAATTACTGCAACCGCAGAAAATATCTCAGATGTTAAACAAACATGTGCGGTGTCGGTAGTGCATGAAGGTATCAGTGAGGAGTCGAAAGTGAGGAGTATGTAGTGAGGAGTCGGCGGTGAGGAGTTAACAGTGAGGAGTCAGCGGTGAGGAGTCAGCAGCGAGGTGTTAGCAGTAAGGAGTTAGCAGTGAGGAGTTAGCAGTGAGGAGTCACTGATCGGTGGTATAAGTATCTGAGTTCACATATGGTTGAGGATGATGAAAAATACTGAGGATGTGCACTCGAAAATGTACTGTACGAGTACATTCAAACCTTCACCGAGTGTTCAACAATTGCATGGAAAACAATGCAGTTACTGTGGCCAAACCTTCAGTAAAAGTTGTCATGCACGTTACTATGAAGAGAGCGAATGTTCAAAGAAACCTACTTCCACAATATTAAAATGTGATTTGTGTGATGCAGCATTTGGTAGATGCGATGTTGTAAAGAAACATATTAGTATGTGTAAAGGTAACGTACCTTTGCTTGGCTTGAGACAGCATGCGTTGAACTGATTGGCACAAGACAAGGTTATGGGTAACATTCCTACTGATTCGTTGTGTAAACGAACGTTGGTTCGAGCACCCATAACATTCCGCTGGTCCGCATCATGTTCCAATACATTGTGTTATGAAAAGACTATGAGTGTTGCAGATATGCGTTATGGAAAGCGCGAGTTATGCGAACCTTCAGAAGTTGTAAAATAACATACATGCACCGCTTACATTTAAAGTGAAACACGAAAACGTGACAACTTACCATCACAAACATATTAGCGATTCACAGCTCAGTTGCGAGTGAGCAGTGGTTGGGGTAGGAAGTGTACTTAGTGTGTCATTACTCTCTGGGTACATGTACTAAGTGTAGATACTTACTCTCGGTATGTGCACTTATTTATTACGAAATTACTCATTATGTAATCAACATCTAATTACATCTAATTACCCTCTACGGGTTTCGGTCCAACGACTGACTGACTCCTCAACCCTCCTGGTCAAACTCTAAACCCCCCTTACAATACCCTGTTAGTCTCGTCAGTTGTGTTTCGGCAGCCGATAAGTGAAAATGTGCACTTGGTATTTAATTACTTTCTCGGTACATGTAATTAGTCTCGGTGCACATACTCTCGGTACTTATTCATTACGTAATTACGTCTAATTACACCTTATTATCTTCTAGGGGTCTCGAACCAAGGACTAACCCTATTCCCCGCCCTTACTACACCACCAATCCTCCAGACTTCCTCGAACATTTTTAATGTCTCACAAATATCGCTTTGGCACTTTGTATACCAAAAGGGTACCCCCACAGGCTACAACCAATCACACCACACATCAGAAGGGGTGGGAGAACTCGTCAGCCAACCACAACCCACTTCGAAGAAGGGGAGGGTAATGATCTGTTTCCCAGATTTACGGGTGCCGGCAATTACTATTCCTGAAGGTTGTGGTCTAGTTGTGAGGGGGTCTTCGAGCGTTTGGTTATAATTTATGTGGTGATTAGGAAATAAATGGTACTATTCGGTAAGGCTGGTAAAGAATAATGTTTGTACAAACAACTTTCACGGTATCATTTCAAGTGGAAGCAGAAAGAAAAAAATATGTAACGGAATTGAAGTGTGTTTAGGTTTGAGGTATCACTACAAAATATATCAACATATTTTTGCGTGGTAGTCGTAAGAGGTAGCGCAAACTGTAAGTGACCCATGCCAGAGTTATCAGTTAAAACCTCCGTTGTGTAATTTATTACTTTTAATATTTAATTATCTGCTTATCGTGACCCAACGTAATGCTAGTATAATAAAAATTGTGATTATTTTACATAATGTCTTGAGAAAATGTGTTCCCACAGGGGCATTTCTTTCTTCGGAACAAATTAATTTCAGCTTTAATGAACCACATTGCTTTGTTCGTGTAAAACAACAGAGTGGATGTAAGCAATAACAAAACTTTTTAACTATAGTATTTGGCTAAAGCAACAAAATATTTATTTCGGACTATTTAAACATAATATTTTCTTGACAGGAACAAATGATGTTCGTCCAAAGCATTTTTTTTTATTTCAATGATTGGGATGTGCAGAATTTGCGTTATTTTGTGACTACAGATTAAACTCCAATATGTTTTATGCTGGTTTTACTTCTGCCATTGGCAAAAAATAAAAACCCGTGTGGCACGTTTCAGGGATGCTTTTGACCTACAGTGAAATCTCGGTGATTAAATACAAATCTCCAGTAAAGTGGTCATGTAGGTTAATGAAGCTGTATAGTTGCCAGTAGCCAGTGAAAACAATAATTGCTTTCAAGTGAGTACAGTACACCGAATTCTAGAATGTTACAAAACAATAACGCAAATTTCACAGGCCTCTAGATAAAGGCTTCGAATCCCGGATATGACATAAATATCTATCTTACTCACAGCGAACCATTAGGTTAGCAAGTTAGGAAGTGCAGGACAACAGTTAATTGAGACACACTTAATCAGCGCAGACAGTAGACCAGATGGAAGCCCAAAAAAGAAAACACAGAAATGGCAAAAATGAAATGAACATCGTCTTTATATACTAACTCGAGTTGTTTGCGTATATATTATAACATTATTAACGGGAGCGCCGATTAGGTCTCTATGTATAAACTGAAGTTACCGAACTGGCTGACCTACTGACTCACACAGCAACACATAGCACAAACCGCTATACGCAAAAGCATGAACATTTATGGATGGTTTCTCCTTAAGGTGCAGGCACTCACTAAGGAAGGATTTTTTTTTTAAAACGACCCTTAATAGGGTATAGAGAGATACAATTTTTTTTCCTAGGACTCCTAAATAGCTCATTAATATGATAAGAAATAATTTTCCTCTTTGCTTCAAAATGTTGGTTATAGAAATATCTGGAAACTAATTAAAGGATTTTCCGAAATTCATTCCACAGGGAAGTGAACATTTATAATATACGTGTGTGTGGCTGTGAGAAGAAAGCTAGTACGTTTGTATTTACCTTTTTGCAATCAACAAATATCTCATATTAAATTTTTGTGCCACAATTTCTTACATCAGATCAGTTTATGCTTTGGCTGTCATAAGCTATTCTTAATAGTTACACAGATACAACATTCGTGACGAGGGAACCGAGACCGTTGTTCATGTATGACCTCGTGGTTGTCCTATTTCTCGAAATGATGTGTATCAGCAGTCTGGAAAGATTTTGCGCGTTTAAGGGACGAAAGCAGGATAGCGATTAGGGCGATAAGCGCAAGTGAAACATATTTATTGTAGCGCTTACATGGAAAACCATTAAACTGCGTGCACTTAATTCACGTCCTGAATTTGACTGTATAAATTATCGGTGAACCCATCTACAATTTTTTACTGGACATTCCCTTAGCAAACTTCGATGCTATCTCATGCACTAATTCCGTAGGTATTTATTATAAGCGTTCAGTACTTAGGCAGACTTACACCCTAATAAATTATTTATAAATTTACCATATCAGTGTATACAAAGAGTGACAAAGCGCGAATGGTAAAATATTTTTCCATGCATCCATAATAACGTTCTCAGGAAAGAGTCAAATGCGTTGGGAAATTCCCAACTTCGTATAGTAGCGATACTAAACATTCCCATATTTTCAGCTTGAAAGAAAGTACTATTTCCTAACACGTATAGGTTAAAAACTTCCATTGCAATTTAGGAAGTTCACCAGAATTTTTTTTAATTGTACAAATTTCAGGCGGCACCTTTTCTTGCCAACTCTTCGTTTTCACACATCTCCCTTCTTTCTGGATACTGTCTACCGTACAAATATTCGCCTCATACTGCCCTTCCGTTCACCGAACCGTGCAAGGCTCCAAAAACTAGCATTTCCTTGATATCCGATTTATTTTTTCGTTTTTCTTGTGTCCTGTAATTCTTTTCTTTAGCAATTTTTTTTCCAGCACGTTATAATTTCTCACTTTTTTTTCCCAGTTAAAATTTTCTGTCTTTCGCCCTAACCATATCATTGATGTGTAGAATAAATACAGCAATAATGACCATTAAAACAGCGACTCTAAGCTACCGTAATCGTATCTAAGAGCTGTTAATTTACAATGGAGCTATTTTCGGTGGTTTTAAATATTTGGAGACATTTTTACCACTTCAAGTTTAAGATGTATTCAGATAATAATTTTAAAGTTCGGTAGCTTGTTTTTATGACTGATTAGTATTGTTTGTTCAAGTCTCAGGTTTTTGCAAGAGTTAAGTAACCGAAATACGTATGATTGTTATATTGCGTACATAATAAACCAATCGATCATAACACAAGTACATATTAGATATGAAAAACTAATTTGAAACAAAACCACTGCAAATCTCTGCAAATCTACTAATGAGTTCAATGACTGTACCCAAACTGTTGGGGCCGCGGTGGTCTAGTGATCAGACTACTCGCCTCCTACCTGGACGAACCGGGTCCGATTCCTTGCAGGGTCATTCCCGGATTATCGCATGGGAGAAATCACTGGTCGGCGGGTTTTCTGTGATCTCACGTTTCCCCCGCCCTCGCATTCCGGCTTTGCTCCATACTCACCTCACTTCATCCTTATCAAGACCTAGATGTTAAGAGCCTCCCAAATATCTCCACTTCACTCTCCTTATTTGTTCGCAATCACAAAAATTCTGTTTTCCACGTATGTTTCCCAATAGTATCTCACGAAATGCCAACGAAAAGGTCAAAATTAAATTACGTTGCCAAATAGTTACGTTCTTTGGCAAGAAGTAGTACGATGTTGAGACTCAAAAATTTGTTACATAGTAGCTGACATTCTCTCTGCGCGTGAATCAGTTGGATGCATAAAAAGCACTGTCTATCAGCTGCTGAATAAACAGTGATTTAATAACAGTTATTGGTAGATTTGTGAAAATGCATTATTGAAGTGATCCTCAGGCAGTCGCCTTCTTCGTATGGCTCAATCTATATTGGTTGGATATAATATTTTTGATTCGTATTTAAAGTACAAAATTATCTGGCAATAAAACCTTACTGACTTGGGGGCAGGTAGAGATTTACAAAACATTCAGAACAAGCTGGAAGTTAATCGCTCATACCCACAACTGTAGGCCTCCGTGTGCCAATGTAGCACCGTCCTAGTGATCCACACAACACCAGACACGCTCCATGTACTTTACAACGTTCATTACCTCCCGACTGGAGGCACATCGAGGGTTGAGTTGAAAATGTTGCAATAAAATTTTCTTGCCCGCCTAAAATAATATGAAGCCATTTCGAGCGCAACCGATTAAATATTGAGTTGCAGAGAACTTCATGAAAGCCACTGCTGACATATTATTTTGACAACATCTTCAAGAAATGCGATCGTCAAGATATTTTTTTCACGAACTCCATATAGACGTCTTGAATTCAGGTGAGGACATATGAAGCAGGCAGAACTTTTTTTTACCTTAAATCATCACTTTTAGAACCCTGAAGAACACATACTTTTAGGCTCCCTTTGTATTGTTCCACAATATACGAAATTAACGTTATCATAGACAGCTTAACAGTATTCATACAACGACGAAGTAAAGATCTATATTAATCAGTAAAGGATATATGATACTTAGATGCCAGTTTATAATCTTGTAAGCGTAAAATAACAGAGACCAAAATATATTATTTCTGTGTTCGTAAATTTAATTCGACGTCTAAGACAGGGAAATAATTTCCCTAACTTATTGCAAACTTCACTGGAAGCATGTTAGCCAGCGTGTCCGTGAAACTATGTTTATTAACGGCCAGGAAATTCTCCCAAACGTTGGTATCAGATGAGCTCAAAGAACCGCGAACTGAGTACATTTTGGCGGGTCCTCGGTAGTTAAGCTTCCGAAGATGTCACGCTCGTCTGGATACGAGTTCTGACCAGCGAGCGGGGCTAAATATTCCTGAGCGTCCGTTATATCTCCAATTAGCATGGAGTCCAGTAAAAGAAGGAGGTTCTTCTGGGGCGTAGCAAGTATTATTGTTCTATGGCGAGTCCATGTTTTGGCTAGCATAGCCAAAACTCTTATTTTCGTTGATTCCCATTGGAGAATATTAACGTTTCGTCGCTGGTAGTCTCGTATTCATACAAATGTAGAAGCACTTAGGAACTAATTATTATTTCACTGCAACTGACTGTACATGACAAACTAATAACAGCATTCAATCAATATTCAGTCACATTTTATGCATTTGTTTTCAAAACACAAAATTCTTCAATGTTAGAAATGTTTGGGCAATTTAACAGCTGTAACTCAAAAATTATTTTGTTTCTAAACGTTCAACTTTTTTATAACTGGTTATTTAAAAATGCATTTCCTTGTATGTAGTGCGACTACGATCAATCGTTTTGATAATTTTGACAGGCGAATAAAAATGTTTAGCATTCCACATTTGTGCTTACTTTGTAGCCTGCATTGCTTTATGACGTTCGTCTCATTACTGACTCATGCATTAAACATGTTCAGCAGTTTTCTGTAAGTAATGATATAAACTGAACTCAGCTATTATTTTTAGAGATGATACTATAGTATTAATAAGTATGATTCAGGGTTCTGGGATATATATTGATTCCAGTGGAGGTCCAACCCCCCCACGAGAAAATGTCTTCCACGCCTATGGTTTCCGTCGTCTTTATCCTTCCTGTTTACAATCCGCGTGGCGTTTGACCCAGTGTTTGACTTTATTTTCTGTCCAGGAGCAATGACCACGAGAAGATGTCAGCTGCGCTGATTAAGTTCTCCCTCCTCTACTCCTCTCCGTTGTCAACATCAGAATTCTTCCGCGCTCCTATTTCCCTCCGAGACAATGAGTCGGTGACCTCCGAGGACTTCGGTTGTAGAGGGCGGGGCGAGACCGCACACACACTAGATGGAGCGTGAGCCAGGTCAGTAACCCAACGAGCGGAAATTCCTACGACTCCTCACAAACTTACCTGTACACTTTTTAAATCAACCTTAGAAATAAGTCACAGCTCCTACCTGCATATACTTAAACGGGCGCACTGAGTTATATGGGTTCAGTAAAGTTAGTAACGATGGAGGGAAAACAGTTCCATATATAAATTTTGAATATAATTTGTTAGGTAACCATTTGTTGATAATTTCAAGTATCTATTTCGCTTTCTGTTTTTTAATGCATCGAAGTGTAAGAATAAGCAGATTTGTAAAATGATAATTTTTCTAAAATGTTACTGTTTCACTTGACCGACGCATGTTTCAAGTGATGAGACCCATGGCAATGATAATTTTACATAAGATGGAATAATACACAATGTGTTAACAGCAGGGCTTCCAAAAGTGCTCAATTTACCGTGAACAGCCTTAAGCATTTTGTTTGCGCTTTGCAGGGGAAACGGAACACGGCCTAACATCGTCACAGTGTGCTGATCATTTGATGTACTATAAAGGAGAAGGTAGGAATATGAGATAGGGTAGAAATATGAGACACCTAGGTTGTAGCCTCTGCATAGCACCGACATCTGTTGTCGCACGGGATTACTACACATTAAAGCGCTGCTGGCGAGTATAGACAACAACTAGCCATTTTTGTCACAGTTGTGGAGCGTGGTGGAGGTTTCTTGTGTTTGGTACAGCGGAGAGTTTTTGTACCTCATATTTAGTTTTAGTTGCTTCGTTACACGTATGTTGAAACTGCCAAGATATGAATAAGGTCAGCCGTTCGTTGTAAACTATAGTTTTAAAGTATCAGTAAAAATTACACTCATACTGTGTTGTTTAACGTGAGTGAAACGCGAAATGAAAATGGTGACGTGGTATTACGTGCCTTCCAAACCTGCAGCCACGAAATTTAGATGGGGAATCAATGTTAAAGAAACTCCTTCTTAATGCATAAACTTAAAGACAACTATTTCAATCAAAAAGTATTCTGCAGGACATTTCTTAAGGCATACTGGACCGTTAATGAACTTGAAAATTGTTATGTTAAATATTTTTTTTAAATTATACATTTTACAAAAATATTTTTACTATATGAAATTCTTGAAACTTTTTTATTGTAATAGTACTCTCGGAGAAGGGTTTTTTTTATGTGTTTGAAACAGTTATTAAAATCGATGCATTGAAAAGGAACTTCTTTAACTATTTCCCATTTACACTCCGTGGCTGCGTGCTTGCTAGGCAGAGCACTTAATATGTGACACTAGGATGGCAGTAATACGAGACTATCATGTTATACTACCACATTGTAACACTTACAAATTTATAACATTATATTTCCTTTAAGATGCCAAGAAAACGGTTGAATAAGGAACTTAGGGGCTTAAGGAAACAGTAATATAAAAAAATATACACTGGAGAGCCAAAAAAACTGGTATAGGCGTGCGTATGCATATAACAGAGGTATGTAAACAATCAGAGTAACGCGATGCGGTAGGCAGCGCCTATATAAGACAACAAGCGTCTGGCAAAGTTGCTAGATCGGTTACTGCTGCTACAATGGCAGGTTATCAAGATTTAAGTGAGTTTGAACGTCGTGTTATAGTCGGCGCACGATAGATGGGACATACCATCTCCGAGGTAGCAATAAAATTTGGATTTTCGCGTACGACGATTTCACGAGTGTACCGTGAATATCGGGAATCCGGTAAAACATCAAATATTCGACATCGCTGCGGCCGGGAAGAGATCGTGAACGAACGGGACAAACGACAACTGACCAGAATCATTAAACGTGAGACGTGCAACCCTTTCTCAAATTGGCGCAGGTTTCAATGCTGGGACATCAACAAGTACCAGCGTGCGAGCCATTCAATGGATCATCATTGTTATGGGCTTTCGGAGCCGAAGGCCCACTCGTGTACCGTTGTTGACTGCACGACACAAAGCTTTACGCCTCGCCTGGGCCCGCCAACACCGCCATTGGACTGTTGATAACTGGAAACACGTTGCCTGGCCTGACGAGTCTCGTTTCCAATTTTATTGGGCGGATGGACGTGTACGGGTATGGAGACATTCTCATGAATCTATGGACCCTATATGTCAACAGGGACTGTTCAAGCTGGTGGAGGCTCTGTCATGGTATGGGGCGTGTGCAATTGGCGTGTAATGGGAGACCTGATACGTCTAGATACGACTCTAACAGGTGACATATACGTAAGCATCCTGTCACCTGCACCCATTCATTTTCATTGTGCATTCCGACGGACGTTGACAATTCCAGCAGCACAATGCGACACCCCACTCGTCGAGAGTTGCTACCGAGTGGCTCCAGGAACACTCTTCTGACTTTATACACTTCGATTGTCCACCTAAATCACCAGATATTAACATTATTGAGCATATATGGGATGCTTTGCAACGTGCTGTTCAGAAGATATCTCCACCGCCTCGCACCCGTATGGATTTGTGGACTGCCTTGCAGTATTCATTGCGTGAATTGCCTCCTGCATAACTTCAGACATTAGTCGAGTCAATGCCACGTCGTCTTGTGGCAATTCTGCGTGCTCGCGGGGGCCCTAAGCGATATTCGGCAGGTGTACCTGTTTTTTTGCCTCTTCAGTGTATAATGAGCACCTTTCTGTCATATTTGCTGTTTGTCTAATACAATGTCATCAAAATGTTATCTTCTGCGTTTTGCTCAGTGGAATAATAGAAATTCCTCTGATATGAGGGGCTGCGGTGGCTGAGCGGTTAGACTGCTCGCTTCCCACGAATGCAAACCGGGTTCGCTCCCCAGCCGAGACACTCCCGGATTTTCGGAAATATTTCCCCCGCCCTTGTATTCCGGTGTTGCGCCATTCTCGCCTCATTTCACCCTCATTGTATCTCAAGACCTCGTTGTTAACAGCATTCTTAATCTCTCTCTCGGTCTCTGTTATGATTCATCATTTAAATTATTATATTAAATTTTTTTAAATTTTGTCAGTCAAATTAAACTTATTTTGCGAAAATTAAATGAGAATATTGATAACATATTAGCGTGGTAATCACACATAGTTTACAATCCATGTTATACAGTATGTTACGCTTTGTGTAGTTAATTTATTTTTCATAATAAAACGATAGATCATACAAAAATACAAAAATATCCATGATTGACTAAAATTAATTTCTAACAGCGGGAAATCTTATTTTATAATTGCAGTTTATTTTAACAATGAAAATGTAGCATTTGTGTAGTACCAAAAAAACATTGTAATGCCAATTTTCTAACATATTTATTATTGTTGCCATTTATATTAAAATAGTTATAGATTATATGGTACGTTCACCTAGATCAATGCGAGGAACATCAAACTTGTGTCTTGTATAGTGTTTTGGGTCACAAGTCGGAAAATAATTTCAAATACGGCTATGCCACTTAATAAATAACGGTAGCTTTATTTAACTATTGAAAGGCATAATTATTTTGCAAAATAGGAAAGTTTAAACTCCATTGTTATTAGTAGAAAGGAAACAAAGCTTTGAAATGTATTTCGTGTTGTTTTATCCATCATTAAGGAATAAAATATTAAGTCATTGTTCACTTTGGTCAATGATTGGTTACCTTTTAGGTCATCGTTTGAAAGAAAAGAGTTTCTTTTAATTTTTTTTTTTTAGCTTTTTATTTTATTTAGACTTTTATTTAGTTTTTATATTTTTTCCGTGCATTGACGTGTAATGCGAAAAAAAGCGGGAACATCTGAGTCTACATTAAAGAACGTGTTGTGTATGAAGAAGTTACATGGCTGGAATTGTAAGAATCATGGCCCTATGCAGTCAGTGTTTTCCATGTTGCATATTTGTTCCGAAGACGTTTGCTACAGCTCTGGTTAGCAAATGGTTCATTCCGTAATTATCGAGCCACTCGGTACGTTGTTTATTGGTTGTGGTAATAAAGCTAGTTGAGAGTCAGTGTAGGTACAGCACGGATCAAAATTCTACGTTGATGCACAACTTAAAAACCATTTATCAACGTGGCACTATAAGAGTGAAATTAGGTTTGCTTATGGGGAAAGTATCCTTGCCAAATTGGATTTACGTATCTCACATCTGAAACCGTAATCAGGTATTACCTAATAATTAAATAACGTCAATCCCACGTAGGAAAATTACAGTTTAATTAAAACCGCACAAATTAAAAAAAAAATCGTTAAAGAAATCCTTTATATCATGTCTAGCTTTAATTTTTTTTATGCCTGGTCATAACTTTACTTTGCGAAAATTTGTATGATAAAAATTGAAGATGGATGGATACTAGACTCAGTTGAATGTTTGGAGTTGTACGTCCTCGTCAGGATCCTCACACATAAATCAAATGTGTGCGTCTTCCTGCTTTACTTACTCAGGCAGTCGGATTCTTATTTCTAACCTCTGATCTGCACGTAATTCTTTCCGCTGTTTATCGGCTCCATCATAGACGAGACTTATGCGCTCGCGTCTCGGTGAAAAGCTAGCACCGGCGCGTAGTTTTATTGCGAAAGGAAGAGGTAATTCACCTGGGGTTGGGGAGGGGGCAGTTACTCATTTCCAGCCCTCCAGCTCTCTCGAAGGACGTGTGCGTACGTGTAGAGAGAAGGAGCGCTTCAACGCGGAACAGCAGTTGGTATTGAGAAAGCGTTCTGATCACTGGACCGCGCAGTGTTTCCGGGTTTGAAAACCCGCACTAGTTGACACGGAGCAGGACAGATAGCGACAAGTGTTCGAGTTGGCGGGGCGAAAACACTCTGTCTGTTGATATACTCCTCGCACCAGTTTTCCTCTGTGAAAGATGGCGATCGTGCAGTTACACGGTACATACCCTAGTACACTTTATCACTCCTACGATTATTCGATGCGACTGGAATTTATGCACAGTATAAATAATTTATCTTGGCAACGCCCAGGTACAAACTTGGTCTTCGGAACTGATGGTAAAATGGGGAGATATATGCTTACGATATTTTTGTCAGATGGGAACGACGTAATTGAACTATATTTGCCATGTGATTGGTTGTCTCCTCACTACGTAGGTTGTTTTCAGCTGGCTCACGGTTAATGGAGCACCTTATTAGTCTGCCCTTACCTGCATGCACTAACTACTAAAGCTGCAGTGGTGTGAGCAGTCAATTATGACAGGTGTTTTATGTCTTGGCCTCTTAGTGGAAAAGGAAACCGACATATGGTTTTCCTTTCTTTTTGCACGAGCTAGTAAGGATTAACATAAGGTATGCTGGTCATTACGTCAGTACAAATTTGTTTATGTAATGAATGACAAACCGTTTTTTAAAAAATCGGGCACACTGACTGACAAGCGCCCAGTACAGTTGGTTACGACTGAGGAAAAGTAGTTCCACGTGTTAACGTTGAATTCGAAGTGTTAGCTAATCATATGTGAATACTGAAATAAATTATTTTAATTTATATTTTTTCCTTTAATGCGTACAAGTGTAAGATTTAGAAAATTGGTTTAATATAAACTTTATTAATAATTTCACAGAGTCACTTGACCGACGGGTGAATAAATTGTTCTGGCCCATTGCAATGTGTATTATGAATATGGCGTAAGAATACACAATGTGCATACAAGTAGATCTTTAGCAGGGTTTCCGGAAGTACACTGTTTACCACGAACATGCTATAAGGAAGGACACGCCTTTGAAAACTGAAGATTACAATTAAGTATTTGGAAAATGTCAGAAACTACGTGGGATGAAAAGGTTAGCCATATGTGAATATGCTTTCTGTGAAAATGTATCGGTGATAACATCGCTCGTCATAAGCCAATCAAGAAGTGACATGTAGTTAACCAACAGAAGTGTCTTCCCCGTGGGTATTTATTTGTGAACACCCAAAAAAATTTCACAAATGGTTGATATAAATTCAGGCTCACACTTATTCAAGTTTGCTGTTTTATATCACGTATTTTCTAACATTTTTCAAATACTGTAACTAGTTTTCATTTTCAGTTTTCAAGGGCATGTCTCTCCCTTTACAAAAACGTTAGGTCATAAATCGTGTTATGTTTAATACCTCATATTCAATAACGGATGAACTTATTTGGGGTTCGGAATAAACCTGTATAATGCTCACAGGACTAATGAACAAAGAATGCTTAGTTGCTTGCACTGAGATAACAGCCGACAAAATATTTGTTTGTATAGGGCCAAAAATGTATTTAGTTTCCCCAACATAATATTTTGTAGAGTAAAGTAAACTTGAAAAGAAAAAAAAAAATTTTTGTTCATGTAACTTATTACACGATTGAACAAACAAAATCTCTGTGTTGGGCCAAAAGAAGTTAGACGGGCAACACAATATTCAGTTTAATCAACTGTATGTATTTGCTTGGCCAATCATATGTTTGGCTTCGTTCAAAAATTCAGGTCAAGAGTTTGTATTTTTTTTGTGACAATAAGGATAGTAACAGTGTTTGTTAGTGCATGTATTGATGCTGAATAATAATAATAATATTCTAATAGAACCAGTTAAAAAGGAAACTGAAAAGTAAATTTGTAAAACTTGAAACATGATTTGAGTACGTTGTCCAGTGTTGTGTTGTATGTACTAAAATTATTCATATTTTACTACTTGTTAGTTTACCTGAGATTGCTATAGTTTAGCGCCCGGGAGCAGCTTATCTATGTTCCAATGTCGGTCCGGCTTAAATTTGTTTTATAGTAACCATAACTGTTGAATGCACGTAGAGCCCAACACACATTTAGTTGCACTAACCAAATCTTTGTTTGAGGCAAATAAATAAGAAAACCAAATAATTTCGTCTCGACAACAAAATATTTTATTGTCCCAATACAAACAATTCATATGGTTGCAACAAACGATTGGCATGCTATTTGTGTTAATGTAAAGTGTGGCCTCATAAACAATTTACCTTCCCACCCCCCTCCCATCACAAAGTGAAATTTTGTGTTTGTTACGCATTGATTTAGGCTGTGTGAGAGTAGACGAAAGCTCAAACTTCGCCACCAATAAAGACATAACCACAAATTAAGGGGCTTCGCTAATTCGACACTTCCTTCTTGTGTGGCTAGCTAAAATACTGAACTGGCTTATTGTGCCACGTGTTCTTATTCTTAAGATGGGTCTGGAGGGGTTAGAGTCCCGGTTGTGAGGGAGATATTAAAACCGCTGACCAAATAACAAAAAAGACAAGAGCGGTGGGCTACCTATCCTTTTCGGAGGGGCAGCCCCCGGAGTAGTCGGTCGCCGACAACATAATCTCGCCAGCGGGACGTCATGCGCCGCGGCTGTAAAAGGAACACTGGCCAATTTAAATGCAGATTAGACAAAACGGCGAGCGGAACTTGCCTGCCGCGCACGGGTCTGCTCCGAGTCGACGACACACGCCGCGACGTATCCCTTAATTAACGACGCGGGGAGTTGACCGTGACGACTACATTCCCACGCACGAGCCCGCGCGTGTTGGGTGCAGCGAGTCGAACACCGTGTTCCAACAGCCCCCCCGAGTGAAGACCTGTCCTCTTGTTTATCCGTGCTGTCCGCGCCGTGTATTCATCACAACACTACGCTGGCTGACTCGTGGAAGAAAGTCATTAATATTTATGAGCAGAGGCTCGTAAACATCGCGAATGCGTTTGGTCCCAGGCTAGGCTTGAAACACTTGTACGTTCGCACTGGTTTCCTCTTTGGGCCGCAGTGTTTCGTCCAGTTGCAAAAAAGATGAAGCCAGAGTGAAGAATCTTACACGAGAAGTCAACGCGGCGAACGAACTTATGCCAGTCCACTATTCACACGGNATGAAGCCAGAGTGAAGAATCTTACACGAGAAGTCAACGCGGCGAACGAACTTATGCCAGTCCACTATTCACACGGAGGAATTAGTTTGGAGTTTAGCTCGAGCAACGCCAATACGAAAATTTCTTCGTATTTTAGGACCGATTTTGAATGGATATATATTATTGTTTCCTTGTTTCTGTCACGAACATAATACAACACTTGAAGACATACAAAGTATATTTCGTGAATAAAAACTTGTTTATAGATACGAAAACAAAAACGATATACTGTACATGTTTCCTATGAAAGTACACTTCACTGGTCTGCAACTAGCCAATAATGTATGTCACACAACACAGTAAGCGTTTGCAGTGTTCTGTCAGAGAATACTTAGTAATATTTAGCTATTTTTGTGTTACGATTGAAACGTTCCACTACATTTGCTTGTGGGTAATATGGTGAGGCCTGAACCATTTTAACAACTTAGGAGAACATTACGTCTCTGAATCCACTGGAAAGGAAATAACTGGCAATGTCAGTAACAGCTACTACAGGAGAACCAAACAAAGAAAAACAAACGTTGCAAAATTACGTAACAGATTTGTACAGAATATAAAGTACAGAGAGGGGGAGGGGACACAATNCGTAACAGATTTGTACAGAATATAAAGTACAGAGAGGGGGAGGGGACACAATTTAGGAAAACTATCTACTGCAACTAAAACATACATGTACCCAGAGGATTTGCGGGGCAAGGCACTCATCACATCAAAATACACGCTTTCCCAAGGGTAAATTGACACTGTAATGAAATATTTTCCTTCTACTGGTTGATTTTTGGGACTTGCCTGCTGACAGGCCGGACAACTNATTTAGGAAAACTATCTACTGCAACTAAAACATACATGTACCCAGAGGATTTGCGGGGCAAGGCACTCATCACATCGAAATACACGCTTTCCCAAGGGTAAATTGACACTGTAATGAAATATTTTCCTTCTACTGGTTGATTTTTGGGACTTGCCTGCTGACAGGCCGGACAACTTCTTAACCAATTTTCTACTCCTTTACTCAAAACCAGGCCACGTAAACACATCATAAATACGAGCAATGGCTTTGTCTCTCACCACATGTGCACCAAAAAAGTGACTTAATACAACCCCAATCGCTAGCGTACTAGCTTCACAATGCAAAAAAAAAATATTATCATTTAAATCAGGCATGTGTAGCACGGGAGAATTAATAATTTTTTTTAAGAATCTGGAAAACAGCCTGTTGTTGAGATACCCACTTGAACTCTACGTTTTTAGGTTTCACCATATTTAATGGTTCATAAATCCTAGAAAAATTTCGAATGAATTTACCGTAAAAAGAGACAATACCCAGAAATCGTCGTACCCCCTTAATGTTTTTGGGTATCGGGAAGTTTACAACTTCCTTAATTTTCTCCGGATCGGTGTGCAACGTTCCCTGTGAAGTTATGAAACCTAAATATCTGACATGTTTTTTCGGCCCAGCTAATCTTCTCTGGGTTAATAGTTAGCCCAACTTTCCTCAAAGCTTGAAGCACTGGTTTGATGTGGCTTATGTGATCCTCGTAAATATTGCTGTAACTGCACACATCATCGATGTAAGTATTATCAAAATCATACATAAATTTACCTAAAACGTGAAAAAAACAGCCTTCTAATTGCCTGAGGTCCTGAATTTATACCTAAAGGGAGTCTGGTATAATGAAACAACCCCCAGGGGGTGCAGAATGCTAAAGGCTCACGGGAATTTGGATGAAACTCGCACTGGACAAATGCAGAGTTCAAATAAAAAATCATGAAGTATTTAGCAGAGCCCAAATGTTGAAACACCGTATCTATAACTGGAACCGGATAAGGGTCTAAATTCATTTTTTCATTCACTTTCCGGTAATTACATATTAAGCTATATTGGCCAGGGTTTTTCTTAGGAAGCAAAACTGAAGGGCTCTCATACACACTAACTTAGTCTTCCACTACACCACGTTATTTTAAATCACGGATAAGCTGTTTAAAGGCTTGAACTTTAGGAGGAGGTACTCGGTACGGCAGAAAAGTAATAGGTTTATTGCCTCTTAATTTTAAGACTTCAGGATATTTACTACAATGCCCCAAGTTTATTGGTAATAAGATCTGAAAACTTTTCATGTATACCATGTATGACCCGCAATGGCGCCTCCTCCTTTTGGACAGAATGTATTTTCCTGACATAAATTGGCTTAGTTTCTAAAACAACAGGAGCCTACGGAGAAAACCCAAATATCAAACATGTATTATGCACATCTACAAAACACTGTGTCTTGGCTAGAAACTCTACCCCCAAAATTACTGAATACGACAACGTATCCCAAATTATAAATTGATATTTCCACGAAAATTGCGCAATTTTAATTTTAACGGTGGCAACGGCCTTAGACTCCACAATACCTCCATCCACCATAGAATATGCTATTTTACAACAGGTCGATATTTGGATAGTGCCAACAAGATAATCACGCATCAGCCGGTTATAACAATCCCGGCTTATTAAAGACGTCGACGCACCTGAATCAATACATGCGGAAACGGTAATATTCTCGATTACTGAAGGCACAAAAAGAAAACTAGGGTGTTTTAATTGTGCAACATTCCCTTTTCCAACCCCAAAAGGCCTTTGCAAAAATGAACGGTGCAAAATGAACGGTGCCTCTTTACGTGACCTTCGTTAGAGCAAAAAAAAGTTGGTGCATGCCCACTTAACCACTCCTCTGTTATAGCTCGCCTACATCACTGCTCATCGCACCTATCGCTTCCGTGTTGGTTTATTTCCACCGGATCAATATCCGAACCTTTTCTTTTTTGGGGAAATTGCTCTTAACCTTGACACTGCTTGCAACTGTCAAGGTCATTCTCCCCGCTCTTAACCTTGCGAAATTTACCGTCTTTAATAAAAAAAACATTTGTGGTTGGCCTACAATGCTTGCAGTCAGTTTTTGCTTTTACGTCTTTTACGTCCCGTTTACAGCTACAGTCCCCAACAGTTCATTCTAACTAGATAGCTAACTGCAAAAGTTCAGGTAGTGTGGCAGGTTTGCTAACAAATGCAAACTATTTGTGATTCTCTGGTAACAAATTGAAAAAAAAAAATACACCATTTGTACTTAATACGCCTCATCACAAGGCAACCCCAAATTGTCTACCCAGCGTATTACCTCCTGTACAAACTCTTGCATCGATTCGCTGACCAACTGACGACGCTCTAAAATTTTCATTTTATACTTGGCAATCGCTACTAATTTTAACAGTTCATCACAAAAGCATCTAAAATCGCACTTTTGCGAAATGGCCTGGCTGACTGCACCGTGCGAACTAGCAGGTACCCTAAGTAATACTACAGAATACACTATAGTGATACTACATGAATTTAAGGCTAAAGTACTATTTAGACTTATTAACAAATTAACTATGTTATACAACAACACAACTATAACTACTGGGATTTTCTGAGCCAAAATAGGTGGGAAATTCTTGAGGATTTTATAGAAATGAAAGGAATCGCCCACATCATCAACACCAACGCCATCTTTATTCACAAGCGCTCTAACTAGTTGCCTCAAAACTTCGATGCCGTCCTCCAACGAAAAGAACCACGCTAGCGTCTGTAAGTAGAGCCTGCGATGACTTCTTCAATTGCTGTTGCACCCAAGCAATACACCCGCCACCTGTAGCATACATCTCTGGATGAAGGCATTGTTTACAAAAGTCGTACAAGTTGAATTTTGACATTTATAAAGTTTTTTTTATAAATTGGCCTACACAGTCACCCAAAAAAAACCTCCAACCATGACTTTCATGACAGTAGAGTGGCGCAGAGAATATCTACATGCAACAGAGCGTCCTTAGTGACCACCAGACTACTCTGTCACGTATAAAACTCCAACCATGACTTTCATGACAGTAGAGTGGCGCAGAGAATATCTACATGCAACAGAGCGTCCTTAGTGACCACCAGACTACTCTGTCACGTATAAAACTCCAACCATGACTTTCATGACAGTAGAGTGGCGCAGAGAATATCTACATGCAACAGAGCGTCCTTAGTGACCACCAGACTACTCTGTCACGTATAAAACTCCAACCATTTCTTTCATGACAGTAGAGTGGCGCAGTCTTATAGATGTACGTTGTCTCGCAGGAATCACTGGTGGTCTCTACTCTGTCACGTATAAAACTCCACAACCTTGTCATACATGATGAACATACATCGGAGACGAATAAGAATGAAAGAAAAAGGTGGATAAATAGCAGCATTATGATATTCAGTTTAAGAGAGTGACAGTAGAAAGTAAAAAAGTAAATTTATTTTTTACTTTTAATTACTAGGCACTTCTCTTTTTTGTTTTTCTCCTCCCCGGAAAAAAAAAATTTCAAAATCAAATAGCTTTACAAAATTTATGCAAAAAGCACATTTAATTATTTAAACATTTACAGAAATATAGACAATTACTTAACTGGTACCAACTTCCCCCAAATTTACAATATTTACTATATCCGCAAATGTACATGTCTCGAGTGAGACCAAAAGCCCTCGGTGAGACCTCCCCCGAGTGTCCGTAGTCGCTTAGTTTGCCAGGGTATTTATAGTGCGCAACCTCCGTCCACCCCAAAGCTGTGGAGAACATCCTCGAAACGGAATCAGACCTTCGTCCAATCCAATTAAAATCCGGTTTAGACGTCACAAGGCGACCCCTCTCAGTCGCCTCAGCCGCCGATAGGTGGAAAGAAACGCCGCGCGCTCATTATAGTTCCCACCGTCATCGAACTACCAAGTACCCGCGTCGCGGAGTCTAACGCCTCCTCAGCTGCCTTCAACGGGCAACGTCTTCGAAAACCTAAGTACCGATGATCGGCGTGAGGCAGCTTAACTCCGTTACAAATGGCCTATAGTTGACGTGATGTCTTGAAACTCCCATGCCTTCATCGTTCGAAGCATGTATTCTGTTTGTAGATAAACGTAGTGTGAGTACGGCTAGTAGTTTCCTCGTGTAGTAGCGCGTGTTTGAAACACGCCGGAACACAGTTCAAACACCTGAGAGGCGGGGCACTTCCAGTCGTGCAATGCACGCGCGAGTTTAATTAGTACTTCGTGACGGCGCACAGCGAGATACAGTCCGTTATATTGGGCCGTATTCATTAGTCGGAACTCTAATAAGTATACAGAGTGCGATGCAAATATCGCAAGAGCTGGAGCAGAGTGTTAGTTATATCTCACACAGGCCCGCTTGAGCAAAAAAAAATTTCCTTTAAATAAACGCACGTGTAACCAATTAATTAAATGCCATTCCTGGTAAACTGGCACTATGAGAAATTTTGGCCGACTGAATACTTTGCTGCCCTAAAAAAGAGGAATACATTTTTCCATTTGGTTATTTATTATATTCGTTGATACTCTACGACCTTGATTGTTAAGGCTCATGCAGCGCGAATGTCGAAACACTAACGGTTTGAGCTCAAACTCAAACTGTAAAAAATAAGAGAAGTTTTACACATAACATTTTTGGTGACTAGAATGTTTTATATAGTTTTAAAAAAACTACTACAATATGTGTAATTTAACACTAATATTCTTAAGTAACTAAGAGACTTACCATTCTCTGATTAAAANAGAAGTTTTACACATAACATTTTTGGTGACTAGAATGTTTTATATAGTTTTAAAAAACTACTACAATATGTGTAATTTAACACTAATATTCTTAAGTAACTAAGAGACTTACCATTCTCTGATTAAAATACACGAATTCATAATATTACGCGCGGACTTCTGCACTGGGCGCGNAATACACGAATTCATAATATTACGCGCGGACTTCTGCACTGGGCGCGGGATCCGTGTTACCTGCTAATGCGTGGTCCGGCTTTGCGTGGGGTAACCCACACTCTGAAAAAATACCATTGATTATTTTCTGCTCGTCAAAGAAAACCATTTCTTCGAGGATGTATTGTTTACAGTAACACAATGGTGCTGTAATTCAAAGAGTAGAGTTGGGATAAAAAGCAAACATTTTCTGGTAATCCATTTTGCTCGGAGCAACGCAGCGTTTTGAGAAGATGCTGGACCAGAGCCGACTACACTATAAATACCCCCGTAGCCTAGGTATGACGATTAAAAATCTATTTTTGGAAGTCTTCCGATTTTTTCGATATTGATACATTTTTGTGGAATCGTTTTTCAATTCAATGGCACATTTATGTATCATTTAACATTGTGAATTTTTCTGAGTTTTGGACTGCTGTATTTATGGTTATCTGATTTTTATAGAATTTAATTTTTTTTTTCGTTGATACTTTTATGGAGTTTTTGATTGACAGTATTTCTGCCTGTACACGCATGTTCTTAAGGACATAGCACACTCTTGCACATAGAATTGACGTTATATTCTTATAATTGGTCCGGAAAATAACGAAAACCGATGTGTTAAAAGTCGATTTTTTATCCGATTAATTATCTGTTCGCACCGACACTGTGTACCACTGTACGTAAATCGATTCAAAGAATTAATTAATTAGACACAGATAGTCATGCTTACCGCAGCCGGAGAGCAATCGGTCGTGATGGTAGTCATCTAGCTGAAGGGCGGCAATCGGGCGAAGTCTTGTGCAGCGAAGGACATCAGTGCAGAGGACGGATGACAGAGGACTGTGCAAGACGATGGCAGACGAGTATTTGTGCGGTGTGGATGATAGAAAGGGGTGAGGGGTNCGGATGACAGAGGACTGTGCAAGACGATGGCAGACGAGTATTTGTGAGGTGTGGATGATAGAAAGGGGTGAGGGGTACCTGACGAGTAGAGGACTACAGCAGCTGGAAAACGCCGATTCACGTGACGGGCTAAGGCCTGGGAATCGGGGATATGCGGCGGCCATCTTGAATGATATCACGCCGCAACCTCCTGCTCTATCATTCCTCGCCAATAGCCCCTATCTTGGATATCCTGTTTTCCTTTGGAAATTTTTTTTTCCTTCCTGATCTATCATTTCTTCCAATATTTTTAAGCTCTTGTTTCCGATTATTTGCTCTCACGCTATAAACTCCGCTGTTATTTTATGCTCTCTCATTCCGTCCTGTCTCTCTCTCTCTCTCTCACACCCATTCTATCCCCTGAGGTTTACTCATATTCATTCTGGCCTCCTTTGTTCCATCTTTTGTCTACCGCTGTTTTCCTCCCTCTCATACTTTTCGCTTTCTCCGTCAACATCGTCGTCTACTTTAGGCAGCCATCTTTAATCCACACCGCCAGTTTTCTGCTGTAGGCGGTCATCTTTGTTTCCCGCACTTANTCTACTTTAGGCAGCCATCTTTAATCCACACCGCCAGTTTTCTGCTGTAGGCGGTCATCTTTGTTTCCCGCACTTACGACCAGAGTGCACTAAGCTCGTTTTTTACATCCTCCATCTTAAGTTCCTGCGGCCAGTCGGCTGCTGTAGGCTGCCATATTTAATTCCCGCATCCGCCACTAGAGTGTGGGAGGTTGTACCATTCACAGCTACGAGCGCTGGTATTGAAGTGACAATTTTTTTATTTGTTGGTTTACTCGTCACCTGCAGGGATACACTAGCATCTGGGAAAAGAGTTCAAATTGTGGCCGCTACAGGCGCTGGGTATTAAATATGGCTGCCAACAGCAGCCGATTGGCGGCGGGATTTAAATATGAAGGACGTAAAAAGAAAGAATTTAGCACACCTTGGTAGCGGGCGCGGGAATCAAAGATGACGCCTACAGCATACGATTGGTGGAGNAAAAGAAAGAATTTAGCACACCTTGGTAGCGGGCGCGGGAATCAAAGATGACGCCTACAGCATACGATTGGTGGAGGGAATTAAAAATGGCTGCCTACAGGAGACGACGACGGTGATGGAGAACGCGAAAAGCAAGAGATAGAGGAAAGGGGTGGGAAACAAGGGCAAAAATATAGGAGGCTATAGGGAATATGAGAAAAACTCAAGGGATAGAACGAGAGAGAGAGAAAGGAGGGAATGAGAGAGCATGAGAAAAAATAACATTGGAATGTCAGAGCATGAGAAAAAAGAATAGGGATGCCAGAGTGTGAAGAGATTGGAAGAAATGATAGAGCAGGAGGGGAAAAAGGAGAATCCAAGATTGCCGCCATTGACGGGGAATGATAGAGCAGGAGATTTCGGTGTGACGATCCCCAAGCCTCAGCCCTTTGCGTGAAGCGACATTTTCCGGCTACTGATTACTGTGCAGGAGGGCGCTCGGAACACTCTAGAAAATTCTGAACTGGTCGAATGTGGACTGAATTATGGCACGACTTTGAATTTGTGGTATGGACTTTATTATAGATATTGGAACTGTCGAACATGGACATATAATTTGTTAAATAATTCAAACGTTTAATGGGACTGATTTTTTTTGTTTTATTTATTTGCTTGTTTATTTGTATTAATTTATTTGAAGTGATTTTCAGTTGTAATTATTGAATTCATTAATTGTAAATAGCAAATTGTAGCCATTTATTGTGAGGTATTAAGTCGTGAGTTTTCTCTTTTTAGTGCTTGTAAATAACAAAATACTTATAAACTCTTTTATTTAATTAAGACCATCCCTTGAATAACCTGGCTAAGTCCACTGTCTTTCAGAAATTGTAACACTAAATTCATTAACTGTGACGTCGAAATCTTAAGGCATATTTAGAATTGTGTAACATCACACCTACTTCATTTACGTAATGATTTAATTGTGTATTATCAGTACTTCACTGTCGTTGTTTAAACACTTATTATCAGTGATACAAATGAAATACGCTTTAATTGGGACACAGTCAACTCGCCATTTTATTGGCTGATTGTCAGCCAATAAGGGACGTTGTACGGTGCAGTAAACTTATCCGTTGTATTTTGGATTAGTTGTGTAGTGGTAGACGGAAATGAAGTCTAACAGGATTGGTGTTAGTGTAGTGA
>NQII01001806.1:421650-436937 GCA_002778355.1 Clitarchus hookeri
CCTTCACACCTTGCGTAAATAATCCATTTTTTACTGTGTTTAAACTAAAGTTTTGTTTAAATATTCGCAGTGCTGCTGTCTGCCACTAGTGATTCGTGCTAACTTTCCATTTGCGAAGACAAAATTTCAAGTGACATAAATAAGTAACTTAACTGACACAGGAGTAATCGTTTTGGGATGATGCTCTGAGGAGCTCTCCGTGAACCCCGGTATTTCTCGTCCCAGATACTTGAAGCTGCAAGAAAATGTTGACGTGTTATATATATTTGACAAGTAGGCCTACACAAACCAGTTACGTTTTTAGTCATTACTAGAGACCCGGAAATTTCGCGAATTCATTTGGGGAAAAGTTAAACTCTAACAACTAATACATTTGAGTTGCTATCTCTATTGGGCCACGGTTCATTAGGGTATGCCCTGGACCACTTTGACCAATAACGAACTTACAAGGGAAACAAGAACCGAATATCGTGGCACCTGCTCTGCAGTGAAATTGAACCAACAACCAATCAACAACTGAGGCTCAAGTACACAAAATATTGTGGAGTCTAGCTTGCTGCCGAATGAATCCGCGAAATTTCGGTGTCTCTAGTCATTACACATTGCGTTACCGGATACTAACTGAGAATCCCCGAAGAAATTCCCTTTAACTTACAGGCAGTTTTGTAAATATAACAGATGTTATGGACACCATCATTTTGGCGTGCACTATGATAAAATCTTTGATTGCAGGTATAACACACTTGTGTTACTGGCAAATCATGAGATGACATCAGGACACGTAAAGTTTCTCAAATGTAAGGAAAATCCCAGCCTTGAACATTTTGCTTCAAAAATTCCTTAAATAAGCGAAAATATATATATAATTATTTGTAACGCAATCACTATAACACTTGCATAATGATGGAAAATTATAAAAATTTATATTCAAGAAAGTCAGTTTGTCTCTTATCTTTATGGCACTTCTGAGTATGAATTANATGGAAAATTATAAAAATTTATATTCAAGAAAGTCAGTTTGTCTC
This sequence comes from Clitarchus hookeri, assembly GCA_002778355.1. Taxonomy (NCBI): domain Eukaryota; kingdom Metazoa; phylum Arthropoda; class Insecta; order Phasmatodea; family Phasmatidae; genus Clitarchus; species Clitarchus hookeri. The sequence goes on from NQII01001806.1 coordinate 422,676, forward strand.
TTATCTTTATGGCACTTCTGAGTATGAATTTTTCTGAATGAAAATATTGCCTTGTAATTAAAACGCTGATTTAAGTAACATTTTTTGAAATACTTTAAAACTATAGATGTCGAAATTAGTTATTTCCTTGAATTACACCTGTAAAAATTGTGTTTTTATTCAGGATACGTTAGTTAAAATTCTGTTAAGAANTTAGTTATTTCCTTGAATTACACCTGTAAAAATTGTGTTTTTATTCAGGATACGTTAGTTAAAATTCTGTTAAGAAATTCACTAAAAGTAAGAGTATTCTTATATAAAGGTATGTTTGATCGATTATATTTTTTTGTGAATATTTAGATGTGCATTGTGAAAGTGCTAATAAATTATTTCACTTTTGCTTTACAACTTCTTCGGAAGTACATTGCTAATGGACCTATTTCAACAGTGTCTGTTCGATATGAAGTTGTTCCCGAAAAGCTGCAAAAGAAGAAACAACTTAATTTTTTCTGTTATAGTTTTTAGTACAATCTGATTCTTTTAAGTATGGTGAGGTGATAAACTTCGCTTTATTTCTGGTCTTTCCTGCTGGGATTAAAATTATCAAGAAATTATTGGAATTAAATTAAGTATTCAGATCAGGTCAAAATAGTTTCAGTGAAAGTAAACTGTTATTAGACCCACCCACTCTATCAGACGTTTGTCCATACGAGCACATTTGCATACACACACGCGGACTTGAAGAAAACGCCATACATCTGCATCCCTCGTTTGAGAAATGTAGTTCAGACACGGTAGCAGAGTCTAATTATACTAGCAGATGACTCAGAGTGCCGGGGAAAAACCACGCGTGTTTCAACATCCTACACTTGGTCAACGCGAGTGGTAAAGGCACATAACGATCGGTTGCGGTGAGCGGTCTTAAGGATCTGTATGCCGCTCGTTTGAGGTCTACCGCAAAACGCAAAAACCCGCGAGAAAATCGTGACGTAATTAGCGGAGTGTACGTGAACGCACGGCCAATTACGTGCCAATAGCTGTCTCAGACGGGGAACGTTATACTTACGCCACCTGCCTTGCTGATATGGTTCCAAGGACTCAAGTCAGAAAGCAATGACTTTTATAAATTATAACTTCGGTTTTCCTGCAACGAGGAAAGTATTTCAATGTTCTCTGCTACTCTCGCAATGCGTGAAACACTTTTGAGAAGTGGTGGATAACAAAATGAGTTCACAATTCTCCAGAAAAATTTAACACAAGGGAAATACGTTTCCTTACCCATCGATCCTTATGGACAGCATTATATTAACTGTAAGAACAACATATATTTTGGTGATACTACATAAGAACTCTAAGAAATTATTTGGAAATCTTTTTTATCATCATACAAACTTAATGAAAAATAACAAATAGTAAAGTTCTTTTTCCATACATCCATGGCAGTTTTCCTATATTTGCTTAGGAAAGATTCAAATACTTCTCGAAATTCTCAACATTGCAAAGTGTCATTTCTATATTTGCAGCTTGATTTATGGCAAATTTCCCATACTATGTACATAGAAATCGCCATTACAGTTAAGAAAGTTTACCGAAAAAATTTTCATAGTAGGAACACATTCAAAACATTTAATAATAGCATTAGGTTGTAATTAACGGAAACGTAGGAAAAGGGGCGGTGGGGTAGGGGTGGGAGGTCTATGGAACGCAATCATACATGAGTGGACACCAAGTAGGTAAGTATAGAGAACCGAAACAACGTGACTGTTACGTTTATTGAAGACAACTCAGTAGTTTGTTGGCTGTGCCAGGTTCTGTAAACGGGTCCTCTTTCTGACTGACTATTTCTTGCCGCTGATGATAACCTGTTGCTTGGACTGCCGTCTATGGAGTCGAGTCTCCAGGTGGCGAATGATGAATGGAGTCACGTCACGTGTCTAGTTGGTATGCAGTTTTGCCGTCACGTCCGACCGACGATTGCGATGCACGATTCTGTTTCTCTTCTGTGTTCTTAACCATTCCACGCTTACTGTAGACGAATTCGTAAACCGTGCTATATATAGACTATTCGCGATTTCTTCACACTTTTTGAATGAAAGCTTTGAAAAATCACTCTATGTATGACGTGTTTTGTTGTATCTGAAATATTCCGTATACTACAAGCGTTATATTTTTATATCAACATAAAAGTACGTTATTTTAAGTTAAGTTAAACATTTATTTATATTTTACCTACAAATTATAATATATAATTTGTATTAAATAAAAACAATCAGTCATAAGATAGGTGTGTTAATAATGTTTAGTAAGAACAAGTTCTTGTGCAGAATATTATTAAGTTCAATGCGTAAGAATGCAGCGTGTTGTTCTTTTGGCATAATTTTCTAGACTTAGTTAAGCCATGTTTGCACGAGACAGAGGAATATCCTGGAACTAGAACTTCAACAGGGCTTCGGAGAACTTGGAAGTAACCGTGAATGGACTATAGTTATACTTTGCGACTGGTTCACGTCGCTGTTCACCGAACACAAAGCCCACGGCTTATTGGTTGTGAAAACTAAAAAAGTTCTTCGTCAGCTTAAGCACAGCATGCATCACAGTATTTGTGTTCTGATGCTTATAAAACCATAAATTAATGTGGAAACGAAAGGGTCAAATCTTCTGTTTTGTGGAATAAACAAGGTCGGCGTGGATGAAGCAAGCGGTATCAGCTACCGGAAAACCTGGAAATATGCGTGATGCAGATTAAGTGGGGATGGGACAGCAGAGTAACTAAGAGTAAGTGGGAATATTCTGAGAAAACCCCTCACATTACTCGGGTGTCCACCACCAAACAGAGGACAAAATAAGTGAGAAGCTAGTTACTGATCGCTGACTTAGATCTTGTTCCTTTGAATAGTATGCAAAGTTCAAATGTCACAAGTCTTTCCTTTTTTAATTTTTGCGTTGTAACTTCTGTTTCAAGTTGATAACTAACAAACTCGCGTTATAGCGACGTTACATTCNCAACGCGAGTGGTAAAGGCACATAACGATCGGTTGCGGTTAGCGGTCTTAAGGATCTGTATGCCGCTCGTTTGAGGTCTACCGCAAAACGCAAAAACCCGCGAGAAAATCGTGACGTAATTAGCGGAGTGTACGTGAACGCAGGGCCAATTACGTGCCAATAGCTGTCTCAGACGGGGATCGTTATACTTACGCCACCTGCCTTGCTGATATGGTTCCAAGCACTCAAGTCAGAAAGCAATGACTTTTAAAAATTATAACTTCGGTTTTACTGCAACGAGGAAAGTATTTCAATGTTCTCTGCTACTTTCGCAATGCGTGAAACACTTTTGAGAAGTGGTGGATAACAAAATGAGTTCACAATTCTCCAGAAAAATTTAACACAAGGGAAATACGTTTCCTTACCCATCGATCCTTATGGACAGCATTATATTAACTGTAAGAACAACATATATTTTGGTGATACTACATAAAAACTCTAAGAAATTATTTGGAAATCTTTTTGCTTAGGAAAGATTCAAATACTTCTCGAAATTCTCAACATTGCAAAGTGTCATTTCTATATTTGCAGCTTGATTTATGGCAAATTTCCCATACTATGTACATAGTAATCGCCATTACAGTTAAGAAAGTTTACCGAAAAAATTTTCATAGTAGGAACACATTCAAAACATTTAATAATAGCATTAGGTTGTAATTAACGGAAACGTAGGAAAAGGGGCGGTGGGGTAGGGGTGGGAGGTTTATGGAACGCAATCATACATGAGTGGACACCAAGTAGGTAAGTATAGAGAACCAAAACAACGTGACTGTTACGTTTATTGAAGACAACTCAGTAGTTTGTTGGCTGTGCCAGGTTCTGTAAACGGGTCCTCTTTCTGACTGACTATTTCTTGCCGCCGATGATAACCTGTTGCTTGGACTGCCGTCTATGGAGTCGAGTCTCCAGGTGGCGAATGATGAATGGAGTCACGTCACGTGTCTAGTTGGTATGCAGTTTTGCCGTCACGTCCGACCGACGATTGCAATGCACGATGCTGTTTCTCTTCTGTGTTCTTAACCATTCCACGCTTACTGTAGACGAATTCGTAAACCGTGCTATATATAGACTATTCGCGATTTCTTCACACTTTTTGAATGAAAGCTTTGAAAAATCACTCTATGTATGACGTGTTTTGTTGTATCTGAAATATTCCGTATACTACAAGCGTTATATTTTTATATCAACATAAAAGTACGTTATTTTAAGTTAAGTTAAACATTTATTTATATTTTACCTACAAATTATAATATATAATTTGTATTAAATAAAAACAATCAGTCATAAGATAGGTGTGTTAATAATGTCTAGTAAGAACAAGTTCTTGTGCAGAATATTCTTAAGTTCAATGCGTAAGACTGCAGCGTGTTGTTCTTTTGGCATAATTTTCTAGACTTAGTTAAGCCATGTTTGCACGAGACAGAGGAATATCCTGGAACTAGAACTTCAACAGGGCTTCGGAGAACTTGGAAGTAACCGTGAATGGACTATAGTTATACTTTGCGACTGGTTCACGTCGCTGTTCACCGAACACAAAGCCCACGGCTTATTGGTTGTGAAAACTAAAAAAGTTCTTCGTCAGCTTAAGCACAGCATGCATCACAGTATTTGTGTTCTGATGCTCATAAAACCATAAATTAATGTGGAAACGAAAGGGTTAAATCTTCTGTTTTGTGCAAGCGGTATCAGCTACCGGAAAACCTGGAAATATGCGTGATGCAGATTAAGTGGGGATGGGACAGCAGAGTAACTAAGAGTAAGTGGGAATATTCTGAGAAAACCCCTCACATTACTCGGGTGTCCACCACCAAACAGAGGACAAAATAAGTGAGAAGCTAGTTACTGATCGCTGACTTAGACCTTGTTCCTTTGAATAGTATGCAAAGTTCAAATGTCACAAGTCTTTTCTTTTTTAATTTTTGCGTTGTAACTTCTGTTTCAAGTTGATAACTAACAAACTCGCGTTATAGCGACGTTACATTCNCTTTTTTAATTTTTGCGTTGTAACTTCTGTTTCAAGTTGATAACTAACAAACTCGCGTTATAGCGACGTTACATTCTACTTGTTATTTCATATAAACTTTATTCTGTGTTATTAAGTAAATGTTGTAAATTAATGAGAACGCTTTGATATTTTACTTTTTGATGATAGTAGGTAAGAATAACTTAGCGAGGCCATTAGAGACGGAGTAAGTTAGTGTCATAGAGGAAGAACGGGGAAGTAAATAGCCATGGTCTGTTGTAAAGAACTACCCCAATATTCCTCTGGAGTGATTTCAGGAGACCATGGAGAAACTGAACTCAGGGTGGCCGAACCAGGATTCGAACCCGAGTCCTCCCGAATGCGCCGGGCTGCTCATCAGTTATTTTGATGATGGTGACGACGATGAGATGAAAATTGCGATGTGTGATGGAACCCCAGGAAATCTCATTGTGGTGGAGGCCAAGGAGCGTAGAAGAGAAGTCGGTAGAATGAACCTGCTGTGGTTTGCTTATGCCTTCTGCAGAGGGAGGGGGAAGGGATGAAGCCAGACCGACAAACAACTTGAAAATGAACAGAACTCGTATACCCCGTTTGAGGAGTAACAAAATTAAAGTGTTGGTTATTACAATTTTATATTATGTTAATTGTGATTTAATTATTGTATTTTCATAGTTTGTTCGTTGCGTTTGGTCTGTACTGAAGCCGTAGATAGAGAGCTAAAGATTTAAACTCGTATCTAGTTTCCCGAAAACTTTATTTTGAAATAAGTCAAAGACTCCGGTATGGCAAGCGTTAATTAGGCTTAAGTGCTTTGGTGAGGTGTGTCTTAGCATGCATTTCCGAAATATATAATCAAGAAAACGATTTGAGCTACTTAATATTTTTCGATGGGGTTTGTTGTATTGTCTGTATATTTGAACTAACAAACCATCACATACAGAAATAATCAATACAATGTATACCGGTAGTTTTCAAATAAAACATTGTTGGCTTTTGTTTTTAATAAAAACGCATATTAAACAAAAAATTAACATATCTGCAAAACTATTGCTTTGAAATTTATAATATTTAATTATTTGAAACTCTGTAATAACATATTTAAATAAACTTACATCCCAATATTAACCGAATTCCGTCTACTTCAAAACTTTTGTTAGAAAATGTACCGTGGTGTGTGGCATGGTTGTTAATAACATGTTTACTTTCAGAAATATACAATATTATTATAAATTATTATAATCAACCATACTCAATGTGACAGAAATTACCTGAGTGTCTTGTAAATAAACAATTTAATACAGCGTCCATGAATTATGTTGTAAAATCAATAATCACCTGAGCAACACAACATTATACTGTGGTCACTTACGTAAAAATTGTAATATTCTTCTGCTACCATAATGTCAGACACTATTAAGCCACTTAGCATCATAAGTAATTCATTAATTGTTTGGAAGCATTACTGGGCAAATGGGACGCCACGTACGTTTGACCTAGAAACTGGTTATAGTTATATCTTACTAACGATATTCTCAATTATATATTAATTGTCGAGAGGTAGACATGAATCTAATAAATGAGAAGAGTTTAAAATTGCAGTTTCAAAAATAACTCTTTTCAGTAACCCACTTGAATTTATAGACAAAAATTATTTACTCACGAGTTAAAGATCTAAGGAATAATTAAAGCACAAAATAAATCAATTCATGAACTGCTTGTGGCCCAGGAAACCTTGAAAAACCCTCGAGTGCACCCCGTACAAACGACATATCTTTAATTTGCAATACAAATACGTATTTTCTTTTATTTGGCCAATGATTCTCATTTAAAAATTCGTGCATGACAAATAAATATTCCAATCATATTTTACGCCACAAACATTATAATAAACGAGTCCAAGCAATTATGACGTAGTTACATAGTGACATGGTCCAGAAGATAACAAGATTAATAAAAAAAAAAAAATCCCATTCACCTAGCACTTTGCTGATACTTCTCCAGGCGAACACAATAATACGGAGAATATGTTCTAATTAGGCATACTGGTACACAAGTAGTACCGCAATGTTGAGGAGATAAATAGTTTAAATAATACTTGGAGTGAAACTTCAAATGAAACTTGGAATGAAAGTTCGTCCAAAACATGAGCCCCCTGGAACACATAAAGATCACATAAAAATAATATACTTTTTCCACAGTCAATAAAACATGGGACCTATTACCGGAGAAAGACTGATGCTATACTCACCCATCTCTGAAGGAAGATATGCAACTGCATAGCAACATTGAAGATAATTCACAGAATAAATTTCCTACATTTTTACTANATAAACGAGTCCAAGCAATTATGACGTAGTTACATAGTGACATGGTCCAGAAGATAACAAGATTAATAAAAAAAAATCCCATTCACCTAGCACTTTGCTGATACTTCTCCAGGCGAACACAATAATACGGAGAATATGTTCTAATTAGGCATACTGGTACAAAAGTAGTACCGCAATGTTGAGGAGATAAATAGTTTAAATAATACTTGGAGTGAAACTTCAAATGAAACTTGGAATGAAAGTTCGTCCAAAACATGAGCCCCCTGGAACACATAAAGATCACATAAAAATAATATACTTTTTCCACAGTCAATAAAACATGGGACCTATTACCGGAGAAAGACTGATGCTATACTCACCCATCTCTGAAGGAAGATATGCAACTGCATAGCAACATTGAAGATAATTCACAGAATAAATTTCCTACATTTTTACTAAACTATCTATGCACTACTGCGATTCTAAAAAGAAAACAAGCCTGTGGGGGAATCATCCGCCTGCATCAACCTTTCCGAATACGGGAGCACACGACGAACACGTCATGTCGCGACCGCGGCTGTGCGGATAGTTCCGGCAAAAACTGTTAGCAATGGCAGAAGGATGCGAAATTGCGCGCTGCGCGTAGGCACAAAGGTGGCAAAATTTTGTTCTGAAGCCGTTCATAGAGAGTACGGTGGTTACCGAAAACGGCCAACAACTACTCACAACTGTTCTACAGTCAGAATTACATGCGTTGCACCTCTGTTCAGTAGCGCGGACAAGGTACAGCGAAAGGCGTCCTACATCTTCAGGAATGCGAGCGTAGCAGACACCATCCTGTTTGCAAGCTGAGCTTTCTGCGGCAAGCAATCAAGCAACCAGCTTCCTGCCAGGCTTGACAGCGAAGTTATCCCTGTACTAACGCCAATGCATGAATACTTGACTGAAATAAAGTTTCTGAAATAACATAACTGCCTTTTAATTGGAATAAATCACCATATGCCTAAACTTTACCAACATACTNAATAAAGTTTCTGAAATAACATAACTGCCTTTTAATTGGAATAAATCACCATATGCCTAAACTTTACCAACATACTAGTACAATTAATTAGACAAAAATAAAAAAATATATACGAAATTAGGTAAAATATGGAAAATAACGTGCCAGAAAATTTTAAGAAATTTTGCAACGGCACAAAAATTGTGATAAAAAATATCTTTGCTTTACAATATATAAGTTTGAATATTATAGAGTTGTAAATTATATTGTTATGTTACATTTAAAACAATTCTTTTGGCATTATTTACAGTTGAAGTGGTTAATATTATTAACTTTTCGCTGGTATTTGCATTTTTTAAGTAAAAAACTGTAGACAATATCAACTATTATTGTATATTATAGTTACCAGCATTTAAATATATTGTAAAAAAATTTAACCACGCCAATATTTTTAAGAAGTTAAAATTCTCTTTTTGATTTTATGTTTCGAGCATTCGAACACTGCCCTTAAGGGCACCGCCTACTTGTAGCATTTTAGCGCGTTTGAGGCAGGGTAGCGCGGGAACGATAAGTTCGACACTTACACGCGCGCCTAGTGCCCAATCACTCCTACGCGCAAGGCGCTGAACTGGCGTGCAGTGTTTACCTATGGGACTTGCGGCGGCCTTATGATTTTATTGGTGGAAAGTCCGAAGCAAAGTTCTGAGCGGGTTCCTATAATAGTTTCGCATGTTTCCGACATGTACGTTACGAGATACCGCAGTGTGAAAAAGCCGTTTTTGCTATGTTGGTGGGTTCGGGAATAGCATTTATGACGTGCGTGGTGTATTGAGAGTGTTATACGTACCTCGCCTGAAGTGTGTTTTCTTTTCGTATATCAGTATAATGGGGACACGTTTAATGGTTGCGTGAAAAAAGCGGATTTCGAACTCTCTCGAACGCTATACAGGTGCCAGGTAGGCGGAGCCCTTAGGACAAATAGCATTTTTCTATGTTTAAATTAATATGACCGGCTTTACTCCCTCACCGAATTCAATAACGCACACCACAAACCACTTAACCAAAATATATAACCTTTTGAAGGTTGTCTCCCTTTAAGGTTCAGGTGCCTAGAAAAATATATTTTATTGAAATTCAAAACTTCAAGGAGGTAAGTAGGGGTAAAAGTCGTTTTTATGGATTCCTAATTATTTCTTAACACCCATATATCGCGGTACTTTGTACTACAGAATGTTTTCCATACAAAATTCTAATATTAATTTCGTGATATTTAAAAATTTAAACGTTATCGAGGTGGAAAGATATAAAATGTGCATTCACGGAATCCTAAGTAACTCTTTAACTAGATGAGATATTACAATCTTTTCAGTTTTAGACGGCTACCTGTAAAATTGCGCAGAAATTGTTTTATGTTTTAAAAATTAATACTTCAAGCAAAGAACCTCGGGAAAGTATCAATAGCAACTCTTGTTTACAAAGAGGTGGTTCTTCGATAAAAAAAAGACAGCGTCTCTTTCGTGTAGTACACGTCAGCGAAGCCGTGGGTTGAAAGCTAGTTTACACTAATTTGAATAATCGCGTACACTTAGCAGTGTAGTGTTGCAAGGCAAGATTTACGAGTGTGAATTGGAAAGTTGTTGATACCCTTGGGTCATGCATGCGAGGTGCTATGAGCACGATTTCACGGTATTCTTCACGTGATTTTCGCTTTTTCGTATGTAAAGCATATTTATTTCAACCAAACTATAAAATTTAAATTGAAAGAAAAATCTTATGATATATTTAAACATGAGAAAGGTGCACGATATGTTACCAGCTACAAAATTACATATCTCTTATCTTTCTTATAAGTTTAGCTTTTCGATATCACACTACTGAAGGAACATCGCGCTATTACTATATAAAATATTACTGAGAAAAACAAAAGCGTTTCCATTGAGGTTCAAGAAAACGATACCCACACATATGCCGTCACTACTAAACATTTCCGGTACGTTTCAGCAGACAGGCAAAGCGATCTGCAACACATTTTTTATCCGGCGGCCACAAAATTTTAATCTGGGAAAAGTGGCAAATGCTTGAAAAACAACAGAATAGATAGTAAGGTATTCAGTTATTTCTTCCTTGAAATTTTGTTATAGACTTGCGAGTCCCCGAAGGAGTATATTATAAGCAGTGATCCAATAGCACAAGTGACTTAAATGTACATATGTTTACAGTCGAGCATGTCCTGGAATTAAAAAGCTAAATTTTCCTGTCCCTAGAAATAATAACTGAACGGGCGTGCAATTTTTCCGTCTGAAATGCTGCTATGCGCAGATTTAAATAATGATAGTATCATTTTATGTCCCAACATATGAGCATAAACATGTCTACACGCCTCTGTGCCAATACATCACTATAGGTTGTTGGGTTGAGTTGAGAGATTTGGCCGGCTCTTAATAACGAGTGTCTTGAGAGCCGATGAGGGTGAAATGAGGTGGGAATGGAGCAGCGCCGGAATGCAAGGGTGGGGGAAACGTGTGATAGCCGAGAAAACCTGCACGACCAGCGGCATCGTCCGGCACGATTCCCACTTGTGAAAATCCGGAGTACCCGTCCGGGGATTGAACTCAGTTCGTCGTGGTGCGAGGCGAGCAGTCTAACCGCTCAACTACCTCGGCACTCGTTGTAGGTTGTTCAAGGTAAACTGAGCAGTTCTGAAAGCCCTGCTTGATATCAGCTTGTAGGCACATTGTGTACACTCTCATCATATCAAACTATCAGTCAAATTAAACTGTGCAATTAATAGAAAAGTAAATAATTCACAAATATAGAAATATTTAAACTCACATGCTTTAAAAAAAAAAACAGAAAGATCGAGAACTAATTTCAGCGGTATTCACAATAGTCTATTAANTTAAACTCACATGCTTTAAAAAAAAAAACAGAAAGATCGAGAACTAATTTCAGCGGTATTCACAATAGTCTATTAACACTTTTAAATCAACCTCAAAACATGGTACTACTTTCCTTCTGTCGTTACCAACATTACTGGGCGCTTCCCAGTCAGCGTGCCTGTTTAAAAGCGTGCAGGTAGAGGCAGTGACATTTTTCAATGGTTGACTTAAAAAGTGCTCAAATAACTGTGACCAGTAATACCCATTTTCATTNTAGAGGCAGTGACATTTTTCAATGGTTGACTTAAAAAGTGCTCAAATAACTGTGACCAGTAATACCCATTTTCATTCAATATATGAAATCTATCTTACTACCCATCTTCATTCACTACCGGAAATCTACATTTCAGATACGTAAAGAAAATCTGGCAAATTTATTAACACGTCAGATGTTTCGTAAGTGTTATTCGAAAGCAGACACCAGTCAGAAATAGCGAGAATTTTCGAGGAGAACGCCTCTTTCTTCTTTCTTTTACTAAATCTCTTTTAAGAGTTTGGTGGAGCGGCCAGGTGGGGCACGTTAATTACCACCTAAATCAGGTTTATGTTCGACGTTAAATCACGAGGGATATGAGATACTGCAGGCGCATAAAAATCCGAGGAGCAGTTAAACACTGCTTTAATCATTCCCCACGCACCGCAGGGGTGGGCACAGCGTTGGCGGGCGTGGTCAGGTGAGACTGGTCGGGTTCACATTGCCCTCCCTGTCAGCGAGGAGTTGCGGGCGCCGAGTTTACGACAGCGCGGATAGCACGCGCGCCTCGCCTTCAGCCTCCGTTCATTACGGCGATGCAGGACACCCCCTGGTGCTCAGGCCGACCAGGGGGTCGCCCCTAACGGATATTCGTCGAGCAGTTACGCCACCTCCGAAGATGTCATTGCGACCTGTTCGTAAGCAGTCATGTCTATTCAACTTTTCAACCGTTTCAAGCCTACATTTATTTGGACGACATCCTGTTGCGCAATAGGTAGGTGCGCCGCCGGTATGGGTAACAGGGAAGTTCCGAGANTACATTTATTTGGACGACATCCTGTTGCGCAATAGGTAGGTGCGCCGCCGGTATGGGTAACAGGGAAGTTCCGAGATCGAATCCTGGGTATGGCACGGGTGTCAGTTTCAGTATAGATATAAGTTAGTTTATAAGCCTTCCCCGGATAAGACCTTCAGGCATAAAACTGGGAGAAGTTATCTTCCCTTTCCAACCACTGCCAAAATAAAAATTCCATGCAACGATTCGCATAATAAAACAACCTTCAAATAGAACATTTTTCCTAACATATATTTAAATTTTTGCTAATGCAAGTTGGCTGACTTACTTCAACAAAAACCCTCCACCCACCCTCTTTTTCCCCTTATTTTTGTCTTAACATCTCATTAGTGAATGATCGCGGGGCCACACCAGGATTATTAAGACTTGTTCACGTTCTTATTTTCACTAACGAAACAAACGAACACGCGATACCAAAAGCAATAGTTGGGTTGATACGTGTGTTTAGTTCGTGAACGGAAATGTATGGTTGTGAAAGTAAGTATCGACGTGTGTGGTATTAAGAGTGTTATCTGGTTGGTTATTTGTAGTTTCATGCACAAGGAAGTACAAGGTTAAACCCAGCTGTGCGTTGAAAATGATTGTGGGTAGGCATTGTTGCGAGCGAGGTAGCAGGCACCACTGTGCAGAAGGTATTCAACTCTTAAGATTGGTTCACAATAAAAAAACTAATGCACAGATCATTGGACATAACAGTAGCATATTAACACGATCAGAATTATTGTGCGAAATTGATTCACAATTGAATACTAAGGTATCATTTTTAGCCAATTAAACTTTGCGATGATTCTGACGACAATTGGCAGAATTGGTAAATAGTGTATTTTCGTTATGGATTGTGGAATTGTGTAGAAGATGTGATAACCTTTGAAAATTCATGCTTAAATCTGTTCACGATAAAATAAGCTCTTTTGAAACCGCATCTTTGAAAAATATCAGTGCCTGTAACAGGTACAATGACTGTGGTATGCGCCCAGTAGAGTTGGTAACGACGCAACAGAGGGAAAGTAGTTCTAAGCCTAATGTTGAATTAAATGTGTTATTAGTTAAATATTTGCGAATACTGAAATATTGAATTTTTCTTTTTGTTTTATTAGTGGTAAAAATAAACATATCTGTAAATTATTTACTTGTCTAATAATTTCATATTTTAACTTGACCACGACCGTGTTAATTTTACATATGGCGTAAGAATACACAATGTGTATACTCTTAGATTAAGTAAGGCTTTAAAAGTGCTGAGTTAATTGTGAACAGTCTATATTAAAGGGCCACGTGTTCTTTTATCTAAATGTATATCTTGCGGCGGTTCTTAATTACTGAAGCATAACTGTTCCTCCATTTTAAATAAACAACTTCATTGAAAATCTTATATTCTGATCTGATTGACTGATGACTCATGCACACGTACAAGAAATTAATTATATCAATTTCCTTTGTGTACTAGGCAAGGAACTCCCATGCACAGTTGAGAATCCGTAGGTTCGAAAACATAGCGGTCAATTCTTGTGCACACGACATAAGTCATATGGTTACTGCTGTGTTTTCTATTGTGGACTATGTCTTACTGCCATTGGTATGGTTATGGTTATTTCGATTAAATCACGGTTCTTACAAGGGGTTGTGTGTGTCTGATCACGACTGAGAACATTGCCAATGCAGTTTTTAGTCTGCTGCTTTCAAATTCGTCCATATAATATCATAGTAGCCGCTGTACTTAAATACATATAACAAAATATTATATTAACACAGATTAACACGCAAAATAATACTACAGTAAAATATAAACTAAAATTATTACATTTTGCAGAATATTTTGTATATTTTTACGGTTTTGTTTGGCATATTTACATAAGGTTTGGGTTACATAAATTATATACAATATAAAGTAGAACATTTACATTATATAAGGTAGCAAGCAGTAGTATTTAACATTCACTTTCTTCTGTAGCTTTTATTT
>NQII01001807.1:0-31311 GCA_002778355.1 Clitarchus hookeri
GTGTCGCCCTTATCGCTCCCGCGCTTCTCGGCCTAGACGTGGGAAAAAGTTCCAGGTAGACGGGGGCCTTAAACTTTGGTGCCGTGTTGTGTACGTTGCGTGTGCAGAGCGGCACAAAGAAGGCGCGTTTCGCAAGAAGCGACGCGGCGGCTGCTGCAACCTCCATGGCGTGTGCCAACGTCTCGCTGGACGAAGGTACATTTCCGCCGTGCACTTGGCTAGTGTGGCAGCCCTGGCCTCCATACCCACACCTGCTGCGCGCGAGAAGGACTCAAGTGCCGCGACCAGACAGCCCGCAGCGCCGCCTGGCGGGATGTCTCGTCGCCATGACAAATGACAAACGACTGCACGCGGTGGCCAACCTGGGTTGCGCACTTGCCAACCCGCCGAAAATTAATGGTTCGCACTTAAACTCCGTGCCGCCTTGTGCAACTGTTCGGCTCCGTTCACGATTAGGAATGCGTGCTGTTGAGGTTTATTCCATTAAGCCGGGAAACAAAACGAGAATTCTTATGGGAGAGTTCGGCATAGAGAACATTTCCACCCCCAAGTTACGCTGTTGTTCGAAAGACGCCACTTCCAAGCTGGCGGTAAATGGCGAAATTATATGTATTTGTTTGTAGAAGTTCGTATTTGGCTCGAATCGTGATAAATTCTTACCACTAGCAACATTGTAAGTATTGACTTTATTTCGTAACTATTATTCACGCCCTCCAATGGCACTTAAAAACACACAGAGTAAAAAATTATAATAATAAAACTGTGTTTCGCATTGAACGTTCATAAGCAAGCGTATTTGCATGGGAAAACGTTACTACTTTAGGTGCGAAATAAATATATCCGTACCTTAAGAAGACTGCGNTTTAGGTGCGAAATAAATATATCCGTACCTTAAGAAGACTGCGCAGGAAAACACTACAAATAATGTTTTTAGACAGTTCAATATTTTTTTTAAATTTAGTTGTTATATCGAAATAAACTAATTGCCAATGTTTAAGTAAATCCAGTTTACAACATAACATTAAACCACATGTTAACATATTTCGTTATATTTCCACTCTAGAGCGAAGAACAAAGTTTATTCTTTACGTAGGTTCTAAAACAATACAAATAGGATGTTTGTAAACAGTTATATTCATATTAAGAATATTGCAAAATGGAAGAATCCGGTTCACATACGACACCAATGGAACCCGGCGNGCAGGAAAACACTACAAATAATGTTTTTAGACAGTTCAATATTTTTTTTAAATTTAGTTGTTATATCGAAATAAATTAATTGCCAATGTTTAAGTAAATCCAGTTTACAACATAACATTAAACCACATGTTAACATATTTCGTTATATTTCCACTCTAGAGCGAAGAACAAAGTTTATTCTTTACGTAGGTTCTAAAACAATACAAATTGGATGTTTGCAAACAGTTATATTCATATTAAGAATATTGCAAAATGGAAGAATCCGGTTCACATACGACACCAATGGAACCCGGCGGCAAAATTTTTGGTTGCAAACTTAAAGCATTGCCCTTCCCAATCCGAGTAGAACAAAGTTTAGTAAATGAATGTGGGGTAGAGTGCCTACGCGAGTTGCGCAGTAACTACTGTCCGTGTTCCAACTTTGAATTGTTTTTCTGCCAGTAACACTATCAGGAAAAACAGATAAGATAGGATTTTAGGCTATAACACTGTTTATGTAAGCCAAGTGCATAAATATGTTTGTATACTTCCTATGGCCTAGTTATAATGAAACTAGAATAGGTATATTCAAGTTAGTCAAACTATTTTCAGTCATATAAAAGGCAATTCATATCGAAAATTCAAGTGTAAACAAAGACGGTTATCACTGTTGACTACGTGACTTTAAAACCAGTATTGGCCATGGATAGGGCCAGTGACTTTTCGCATAAAAATCGGAGCACACAGTAGACTTCAATCCTATATACACATCTCAGCTGTTGTACCTCCATTGGCTGCTGGTGCCGTGTCCGTCTTTGACCAAGCCACTCAGGACTAAGTAACTCCGACACTGAACCTTCGTGATTCGTGCGCCAACCGTTAACACCGGCCAGAACATTTTGTAGCCAATCAAAGAAGCTGGACCACCCTGCAGTGCTTCGGACTGTATCTTGTCTCGAAATCTTTTCGCGAAATATCAGTGCCCCTAAGCATTGCCAATACACCTAAAAACTCTGTTTTTTTTTTCTTCTAAATTTTAATTATAAATGAAATATAATATAATTTACAGATAAAATACACGTAAAAGTTCAATTTAAGCGATACTTTTATGTCGACAGAAGGATAAAACACTGGCGATAGTGACGTATGTAGGCAACAACCAGGCACGGCATGCAGTGGGTGATTGTTCAAAGGCTTGATTCAAGAAGCGTGGCGATACAGCGAACAGACTACATTTATACACTGGAACGCAGCCCAAGTCTAAGTCTAAAGTGTGGAGGGGGGGGGGATGGTCAGCTGATGTCGGAACACGGTCGGCGACCACGCCCTCTAGCAAGCTTAGCAGTACGCACGTAAGCGAACAAACTGTCAATTGACAGTATTATGGTTACCAACTAAGCTTTTCAGCCAATTCGTACGTGAAAGTTGCTGGGGGCGTAGCTCAATAATGACTCGTGATTCGGTAGAGCACAACAGTATCTGATGAGGTTTTATTACATGAAGATTATACAGTTGCTATTTAAATGGCTATTGATCAGGGGAGCTTAAAATTTAATACCAAGATGATTATTTAATTACATTACGATTCACGCCATTTTAATTAAACCTAACTGGAAAGTCATCACCTTGTTACAGCCGAAGGCTGATTCTGCGAGACGGTCAACGCCGGCCGGACACACCCATCTTCCTGGTCTAAAGACGAAAGACCTTCGTTCCGGGTGTTACGCAGGCCTATATCAAGCGCGTGGTTCTGCGGCCCCTCTCAGTGGCCGGTGGAGGGGATTTCTGCAACTGTCTTCTTTCGCAAGGATCGACGACCAAATGGTGGCGTTGCAATCCCGCTCGTTTCCAGGTTTAATGTTTGAAGGCGTGATCAGGCAAGCCGTTCAGCTAAGGCCTGATCACACCATAACAACAGTCTCCCGTGAATTTGCCGGCCGGCCGTCCTTGCTGCGCCACACAAGTCAGTCCAATATACCAGGGACCCTGCGGAACCAACGGCGTCCCCTTTCACTTAAGAGGTTAAATGTATTTTTTATACGCTGTAAAACAACAACATAGAAAAAATTTAACACTTTTTCCTTGAGGGGGATTCACTAGTAAAACATCGTCTGTAAAATAAGTGTTTACGCGTACGCTAATATAACCTTTGCTGGCATCGCGCGTGGTAATGTTCTACTTTTACAAACTTAAAGAAATTCCGCTTCCTAAGAATGCATATCGCCTCTCTAATGACTAGACGAGAAATTGATGCGATTAATAACATTTTTAAAGAGGGATTACCCGTAATCTCTTTACAGTAGTACCAACTTTTTACGTTTACTTAAGGGACTTTCCTAGTTGCCATATGGGTCTCAATGTAAAAAGTTGTGTCTTCTATTATAATTAAAAAAAAAAAACATGGAATATTTGAGTGTCTTTTCTTTTTTCACGACAGAAATGAAAGTCGAGATTTTAGAGCCAATTTATATATTTTATTATTGAATCACGAATGGTAGTTGAAAATGGTCAAAGTCAGCTGTAAGTAACGCTCTGTTTACGATATGCATTCTTCTGTAAAACGTTGTTTTAAACTGTAGCGACAACGCTGTATCTTTTATGAACTGATTGCTGTATCAAAACTCAGTAGATACCACGCAATAATCTGAGGGAAAAGAACGCACGTTAAGCTTGAATATGCTATTTTCCATCGGCGTCGCAATGCTTTATCACGGCTGGACGTGACCGTGTAGCGTTTAAAATGTATTACGAGGGAGACGCCGTAACCATTTCAGTCGTAGTGTCCGATATCTGGGGCGGTGCACGGGTATGCGCTGTTCACGGTAAACTGAGCACTTCTGAAAGTCCTGCTGAAGATATACTTGTATGAACATCACTAGGGACAGTGATATTTAGCGAAAAGATTTCGAGACAAGATACAGTCCGAAGCACTGCAGGGTCGTCCAACTTCTTTGATTGGCTAAAAAACGTTCTGGTCCGTGGTAACCGTTTGCGCAGGAATCACGAAGGTTCATTGTCGGAGTTACTTACTCCTGAGTGGCTTGGTCAAAGACGGACACGGCACCAGCAGCCAATGGAGGTATAACAACAGCTGAGGTGTGTATATAGTATTGAAGTCTACTGTGTACTCCGATTTTTACGCGAAAAGTCACTGGCCCTACACATCGCGTATTCTTCCGCCATATGTAAAATTAACATAGACGTAGTCCTAATCATTGTATTCATGCGTCGGTCAAGTGAAACTGTGAAATTATTAGAAAAGTAAATATTTTACAAATTTGTTTATTCATATATGCGTTAAAAAAACATTAATTCAAAGAAATAATTTTAGTATTTACAGATGTTTGCCCAACACTTTAAATTCAACGTTAAGACATGGAACTACTTTATCTCCGTTGTCGCCAACTTTACTGGGCACATGCCACTCAGTGTGCCCGTTTAAATACATGAAGGTAGGGTCAGTGACATTTTTCAAAGGTTGATTTCGAAAGTGCTCAATTAACCGCGAATAGCGTATAAGTAAATATACAGAAACGAAATTGCTTGGCGGTTCCTGTGACGTACGCGAACTTTAGAGCTTATTGGTAGAGACCTGAAGAATTCGTGGATTCATTTTAGGACAAGCTAGAATTCAAAACACATGCGTTTATATAACTTAATCCATTGGCCCACGCCGTATTTGACACTTCCTGGAGAGTGCTCGTCCAATCGTCGCCTTCCACTGTGACAGCAGACAACCAATGTGCAGTTGACAACGGCATATTTGTACATAAGACTGTAGAGTCTAGCCTGCAGGTCATTGAACTCTAGATTTTTTCCGGTCTCTACTCATTGGCCGCGCGAAGCTATGGGAGCAGGTCTTGGCGCTGATTGGCTGTTGCACGTAATGGAATATTCCATATTGGTCGGGCTGCCGTCTGAGTAGTCAGTCGCGAGGTGATTGGTGAACGACGTCCCGCCATATTGTGTGTCGGCGAGGCCATTTTGGTTGGGTATGCCTGGATTTCGCAATACACACCGCCATTTTAACTCTGTATTCTTAGTTGAGTTGACAGATATGGGCGGCTCTTAACACCGAGGTCTTGAAAGCCGATGAGGGGGTGAAATGAGGTGAGAATGGAGCAGTGCTGGAACGCAAGGGAGGGGGGACGGAAGATCCCGAGAAAACCCACCGACCAGCGGCACCGTCCAGCACAATTCCCACTTGCGAAAATACGAGAGTGACCCGGCCGGGGAGTGAACCCGGCTTGTCTTGTCGCCATGGTGGGAGGCGAGCAGTCTAACCGCCCAGCCCCCGCGGCCCCATGCGTTTTAGAAATATTATTTTGGGGCCTAGCCAAAACCGGCATTTTTAGACTTATGTGCCGTATAATAACTAATACCAATCGGATGCAAGACCGGGGCATAAAACTGCACAGACTTTCCTCCAATAAAATTACAGGTTGGCCACCTAAGTCCCATTGTTGCAAACTGCACAACGAGAATACCGTAAGCTACTGGAGTGACTTGCGGGTAGAGGCAGTACTTCAGTAGTTGGGCCCGCTAGTACTGCTCTTAGGCCGATATTACAATGACATCACGTTACAAGTAAGAAGTTGGCGTAGTCGAAACCAGCTGGAGACTGATACGTGTATTTCAACGATACCTGTCACGTTAGATCCAAGGTAAATAATTCGCTAATGTTCTGCTCATTCCGTAGTTTTCTTTATACTCACTGCTATAACAAAATATTTGTTCGGTGTCCCATAAATTCCCCCCCCCCCCATCTTCCTTCTTATTCAATTGGCATCTCAATATCCAAGACTTGCTGTGTTTAGAAAGTCGAGCTGACTAACATAATTTAATTACACGTGTTTATGGTGCGCCGTTGATACCCTTTTCAAAACAGTTGTGAATCGTATTACATGAACTGGCGTATTCACTCGGCGGCAACGCGGTGAGTATGAAAGTCAGTTCTACCGTAAGACTTATCACGAGATAAAAGGAATTTTAAGAACAATGTCTACTTGAACTCTGAACTCTCAGCAAACTTTATTCAGTGCTTTCAAAAAATCTGAGCTGCTTGAAAATCCAAGGGTACCTATCGCTGTTCAGAGTGCGTAGAAAATGGTAGCGACTTTGATATTTTTTACGAGCAGCTAGCGGTTAGCCTATAGGTAGGGCCAGTGACTTTCCGCGTAAAAATCGGAGCACACAGTAGACTTCAATACTACATACACACCTCAGCTGTTGTTATACCTCCATTGGCTGCTGGTGCCGTGTCCGTCTTCGACCAAGCCACTCGGCACTAAGCAACTCCGAAATCGAACGTTCGTGATTCGTACGCAAACGGTTAACACGGGCCAGCACATTTTTTTTAGCCAATCAAAGAAGCTGGACGACCCTCCAGTGCTCAGGACTACTTTCCGCGAAACATCACCGCCCCTATCTATGCCCTGTGCTTATGCATTTTGATTGTGAACCCAGCTTAAGTAATTCAACGCGCAACACAGACACGCACTCCTTGAAGCGGGGCGTGTATTGTGAGTTGGCAAGTCTTGGCGGGTGTGTGTAACTGCAAGTCTCCTTGAAGTCGCGCTGTGTGCAGTAATGTTTAAACTGGGCTTCCCTCTGTCAGATCATTTAATTAACATTTCCGGGTTACGACTGCGGGACGAGGGAAGTCCCTTGCCCCCCTCCTCCCCCCTACCACTGCCATATCGCTACACGCCATCCTCCCTAGCGCCCTTCCCCTCCTCCCCCTCGAGCGTCGAGAAGTTACCGAGCCATCGCACAGCTGCATTACAGAGCGGTCATGAAGGCACAGCGACGCAGTTAGCAGGTTGCCGGTGTAGAATGGCGGAGCCCGAAGAACTTTCAACAGGGAGATAAAAGCCAACAAAACATTTGTTTGTACAGGGCCACAAATATATATAGTCACCCCAGCAAAATATTTTGCCCAGTACGCAAAACTTAAAGGAAAAAAAAAAAAACCCCCGCAAATTAATTTTGTTCTTCTAACAGAATACACGATTGAATTAACAATACCTCTGCGGTGGGCCGAAAGAAATTAGACTGCCAACATACTATTTGGTTGAATCACATGTATACATTTGTTTCGTTAGAAAATACAGCTCGAGAGTTTGTTTGTATTTTTTTTGTGACAATTCGAATCATTTATAGATGCTTAATAACGGTATGAATATCCTAATAAATAAGTTCAACAGGAAACTAAACAGGAAAGCTGCAAAACTTGAAACATTTATTTGCGCACATTGTCCAGAATTTGAAATGCATGTATTTGAAAACATCGCTATTTCATCAGTAAGTCGCTTTAGCCGAGGTTGCTAAGGCGGAGCGCCCGGTCTCAGCTGATGTGGGTTCGAATCCCTGTTTCGACTCGAGTGTTTTATTATATCAAACGAAACTGTTTAAAACACGTCGAGCCAAAGAAATATTTAGTTGCACCAACCAAAATCTTTGTTTGTGGTAAAATAATAATTTGGTTTCAACAACAAAATATTTAACTGCCACTGTACAAACAATTAACTTGGTTGCGCCGTACAAACTTTTTTGGATTCAACAAAACCTTTTTTCTCGGTGAAGACTCTTGAATATAGACGCGACCTTCATTTACTCACGGTAGTTTGGGACTGGCAAAGAGTAAACTTTACTCGCAGAGCAGCGTTCTGGAACGCCGCCTCTCCGATGAAATCATTTTCTACCCAAATTACTTTTCGTACAGTTTGCTGAGTCGCGCCTGAAACCACAGTTCCACGTCGTCAGAGGTTTAAGGGTAACCTTCCCACGCCATACTGGACTATTGGTTTTTCTAGCTTGTTTTAATTACCAAAACGAAAATTCCCTAAATACACCTATATATAGGGGCAGTGATATTTCGCGAAAAGATTTCGAGACAAGATACAGTCCAAAGCACTGTAGGGTCGTCCAGCTTCTTTGATTGGCTAGAAAATGTTCTGGCCCGTGTTAACCGTTTGCGCACGAATCACGAAGGTTCAGTGTCGGAGTTACTTAGTCCTGAGTGGCTTGGTCGAAGACGGACACGGCACCAGCAGCCAATGGAGGTATAACAACAGCTGAGGTGTGTATATAGTATTGAAGTCTACTGTGTGCTCCGATTTTTACGCGAAAAGTCACTGGCCCTACTTATATAGTACATTCACGGTTACTTCACTTCCAATTTTTCTGAAGCCCCGCTGAAATTCTACTTCCAGGACATTTCTCCGTCTCGTGCAAAAAAATGCTTAACCAAGTTTAGAAAATTACACGAAAAGTACTATACAACGTATCCGTGCGCACTCAGAGTAATAATATTTTGCATAAAAGCTATTTCCTACTTAAAAAAAAAAGAATAACAATACCAACTAGAGTAGAAACAAAGTGTACTAACCAATAC
The DNA here is from genome assembly GCA_002778355.1 of Clitarchus hookeri. Lineage (NCBI taxonomy): Eukaryota > Metazoa > Arthropoda > Insecta > Phasmatodea > Phasmatidae > Clitarchus > Clitarchus hookeri. The sequence continues at coordinate 8,576 of NQII01001807.1, forward strand.
AGATGCGAAACAATTGTTAATTTCACGAACTTCAGCCGTACACGCCTGCAAAATGGTGTCGCAGAGTTAAGGCTCCTGTCTATATGGTGCTTGAATCGCGTTGCACTGTACGTTCTCCAACGCAACTGTTAAACGTGCGCCCCATGTACTCGTCAATGAAAAGAACACACACTTCTGACGAGGGCTGTTGAGTGCTTTCAAGAGCCACGCACATTGGAAACACCATTTCGGAGTACTCCAACATTGCTATAAAAAAAAAACCAGCCTTTTCAAAGCGCCATATCTCAAAATTTACGCGTCCGTTACATACAAAACTACTCTGGAGCCCTGCGTTGAACTTTCCTACAGACTTTCCACAAATAAAATGATAGGGTCACCGCTGAAAGTGCCATAGGTGCACGCAGTGCGACAAACTGCACACCGGTTCAAAGCCTTGAGCTTAGTGGCGATCGCGCACTTGATGCGCGTGGCAGTGTCGCTCTTATCGCTCCCGCGCTTCGCGGCCTCAAAACGCGGGAAGAAGCTCCAGGTAGAAGCGCGGGAGCTATAAGGGTTACACAGGCACGCGCAACAACAGCGCCATCACCGCTACGCGCAGGGCTCTGAACTGCCGTGCGGTGTTCTCGTAGTGCTGCGTGTGCCTATGGCACTTTCAGCTGTGACCCTATCATTTTATTGATGAAAAGTATATAGCGAAGTTCAATACAGGCTCCTATCGTAGTTTGACTCGTGTCCGGCTAGTATGTTTTAAGATACGGCTGTCTGAGAAAGCGGTTTTTAAATATATCTCAGGGCTCCAAAATACTATTTGCAGCATACCTGGTAACTTTATGTACCATTCCTTCCTCGCCTGGGGAATGATGCCTTATCGCAGGTAAACATGCCGGGGGCACGTTTATTGGTTTTGTTAAAAACCAAGTTAAGGATTTCATATACACTGCAACGCAGTTCAAGCGAAATGGCGAGACGGTTCCTGCGATGTGAGCTTGCCCGTTCTTTGATTGGCTGTGTGGGCACGGGCCTCGTGTCTGATTGGCTACTGCGTGATCCGAAAGTTCCTCCCATTGGCTGGGCTGCCGGCGGGCGTGTAGTTTGCCAGGCGCTGACTGACGAACGGCTTTCCGACATGTTGCCGACCAGTGACGTCATCTTGCTGGAGTTCGCGGTACAAGCTAATCTGTGATGACGTCACCACCGTCCGCCAATCAGCGCCCGGCGGTGTACTTGCAGCCGAGCCAAGACGGCATAGTCCATTGCCTGTTACTTCCTACTTTTTTTATAAACTCCTGCTAAAGTTATACTTCCAGGATATTCCTCGACCCCGTGCAAACAAAGTTTAACCAGGTCGATAAAAAAGTACTCCGAAGGGAAAACGTACCGTATTCGTGCGCACTCAGTATAATATTGTTTTGGATGAGAAATTTTTATTACTAGGCATTACCAACTTACCTATTTTCATTTATATTAATTGTAGATTAACTACGGTAATTTCTAGATGAAATATAAGTAAAATTTCAATTTCACGAAAAATAAAGTACTTTTCTGTTAACACAAACACAAATATAAAACGTTTGGGATACCGTGGCTAGACTATACATTTCGCAGTAGTCAATCAGACGTAAGGCTCGTTTCTAGAGCCCCGCACAGCCAATCACATAATGAGAACGCCAACATCAAAGGAACTGCCGTGCCATTTCGCCACTGTGTACCTATCTAATCTGTTACAATACCGGACACGGCCTGAGCTCGAGGATTGGGAACGATTGCGCGTTTGCAACAGTGGTGTTGTTCAGGCGGCCGGCGGCGAAAACACGGCGTGATGTTCGATTGGCTGATGTTTAAAACGCGAATGCAGGTANGTGCAACAGCGGTGTTGTTCAGGCGGCCGGCGGCGAAAACACGGCGTGATGTTCGATTGGCTGATGTTTAAAACGCGAATGCAGGTAGGCGCACAGGTATGTAGGGCTTGACGTCTCATCGACAGCTTGCACGGAATGACTGCGATTGCGTACGGGGAGCGCAAAGATTTATAAAGTGCGCTGCGTCGGCTCCTCGCTCGCTCGGTTCATTTGGGGGAAAGTTGGCGAAGTTTCGGCAATATGCCGCGTGAACCGCGCAGCGAGGCGTGAACTCCCCTGACTTGTAAACAGCCAGGTCCTCTGACGAAGCAAGCCCGCACTTCCCTCGACACCCCCCTACACCTAGGAGGCAGACAAAGCAAACCCCGAGGCTAACGTCCACGGGGGTAAGAGTTACGGCGACGTAACCGGGCTATTTTCTACCTCTAAAGTTACGGCACGCGGTCCTGCTATCGATCGCACACTAAGGCCGAGAAGCGCGGTGAACTGCGGCGAGAACCTCACAGCGAGCGTAAAACGTGAAAGCATTAGAGCACAGAAGTGGAAGATGTGCTCCGTAGCCCCGTGATTTGTGTCAAGCATCTTAACGGCTAGTTTCATTCGTAATTACTACACCAGGAGGATTTTATTTATCATCGCGCCTGTGTCGGTGTATATACGCATAAGGAGGAGTTCAGCAATCGGAAACGTTGAACAGGCATGAATGTTATCACAGAGCCCTGAAGTCTACAAAGCTGAAGCTGAAACAGCCGCGTATTCCGCACGCGCCGGCAAGATGACGTCACGGGCAAAGCGAAATGTTGGAACGGCGTTTGCCAATCAGCGCTTGGTAACTTACACACAGAGCAGGCAGCCCAGCCAATAGAGGAAATTTTTGAAGCGTGCAGTGGCCAATCAGACACGAGACCGGTTCTAAAAGCCTCGCTCAGTCGATCAGAGAATGGGTACGCCCACATCAAACGAACTTGTCTCTGTATTCTTGCCCACTCTGTGATATTGGCTTAAGGTAGCCGCCTGGTTGAAGGAGGCCTAAAAGCGCGGGAGCGCTAGGGGCGACCGAGACACGGCGCATCAACCATCTCATCGCCTCTACGCGCGAAGCACTGAACTGGCGTGCAGTCTTACCGTTGATGACGCGCCCCTATGAGACTTTCAGCGGAGACCCTACTATTTTATGACTTAATAAAAATAATAATAAAGGTTTGATGCACGTCCCTATTCCTTTTTTAATGTTTTGTACCGGAATTTTCATACCTAGAAATGACCGTGAAAACACCCGTTTGAGACATTTTCACTAAGACAAAAACATACTTTAGAGAAAAATGGAGGAATTGAAAAACGTATACAGACGCGTAACGTTTCTTAAATGCTATTCGTAAGCAGACCTCACTCAGACACGTTGGACGGTTTTTTTAATAAAACGTTTCCTGCTGGAGCTCTGCACACCGTTCGGCGGCCTACCCAGGCAGCCAACTTGACACTGAGTGCGGTACAGAGTTTCTGGAAATCAAGACAAGCTATATTCGCGACTGTGCGACTATCAGTTTACAAACGTCTTATTAACTCTCACAATACAAAACACGCTTACTTCACTGTGCAACGTTCAATACTGGCCGGCTGTTTGCTAATATATTTATGCCTTGAAGTGGTCTAATCAAATTTTCTTCCCTCCGTAGAATAATATACAATCCATCCCGTTCACTTAAACGAGTCAAATTTTGAAATTTATTAACATAATTTTACGTTGCAGAAAACCTTATAATAACTGTCGGTTAAGTAATATTTTTGAACCAGTGTCTTCAAAGAATGCGGAAGTATTAAAACTAGGATAAATCCACACAACTAAGTTAAATTCAGGCTTCGTAATATTACGTCAGATGTATTCAGAGAGATAAAACAGTATTCTTGCAAATAACACGTGAACATATAGTTCAAAGGAGAATGCACGTGGAGCTAATGCTTTATTCAACATTCTGCAATTATTTTAAGTAGCGTTCCGGATAGTTATGATTACTTCGCAATAAATATTTTCCCTGGTTACATCCGTGGCCAAAGTCGCTCAAGCGTTACCACTGGAACTCGAGGGAGGCCCTGGGTTCGATTCCCGGATAATCCATACGTTTGTGCCTCTTTAAGATGCAAGTTTAGATTGTAAACCGCACTATTTCCTTCCCCAATTAGCAGTCTTGCATAAAAGCAGAGGGTTTGATAAACGCAGTAATAAAAAAAAACGTTTTACAACCGAGGTATTACTGGGCGAGAACAAAATTTTCTATCTCTGTGTGGCTGTCAACTTCTTGTCAGAGGTAACAACTGTGCCTGAAAGTGTTGTTCCTTAAGGCGCCCGTCTACCTGGAACTTTTTCCCACGTTTAGGCAGAGAAGCGCGGGAGCGATAAGGGCGACACTGCCACGCGCATCAAGTACGCCATCGCCGCTAAGCGCAAGTCTCTGAAGTGTCGTGCAGTGTTCTCGTCGTGCTGCGTGTACCTATGGGACTTTCAGCGGTGACCATATAATTTTATTAGTGGCAAGTCTTTAGGAAGGTTCAGTGCAGGCGCCTATAGTAGTTTTGTATGTATCTGATGCGTGCATTTTGAGCTACAGCGCCTTGGAAAGGCCGTTTTTAGCGGTTTTGGAGTACTCTGAATTGATGTTTCTAACGTACGTGATATTTTGAAAGTACTTAACAGCTCTCGTCTGAAGTGTGTGTTCTTTTCGTGGATAAGCACGTTGGACGCACGCTTAATAGTTTCGTTGAAAAACGTGTATTTCAAACACACTGCAACGCAGTTCAAGCGCCAGGTAGACGAGCGCCTTAACGAAAAAGTCTCTCCAGTACTGAAAGTACTTGTTTCCTACTACTAACACACATAAACGCAGGTCAAAGTAACAGGACCGCGATGAAAGAGTATTAACGAACGGACACACAGGAGAGAGATAGATAGATAGATAGATAGAGAGAGAGAGAGAGAGAGAGAGCAGTGGTATTCCTTTTATACTAGGAGATATTGTTTTTATTATTCTAGAATTCTGGAAGTGAAGTTACTATCGAAAATCAAGAGCCTCTCTTCTAGATATTATAAGTTGTAGTCAGTGTCACGACTACTATAGTTTATGAAACGATAGGGAGAGCTCGAGAGCGTATGTGTAGACGAAAGTCGACTTGAGCGTATGTGTAGACGAAAGTCGACTTGAGCGTAGGTGTGGACGAAAGTCGACTTGAGCGTACGTGTAGACGAAAGTCGACTTGAGCGTAGGTGTGGACGAAAGTCGACTTGAGCGTACGTGTCGACGAAAGTCGACTTGAGCGTAGGTGTGGACGAAAGTCGACTTGAGCGTACGTGTAGACGAAAGTCGACTTGAGCGTATGTGTGGACGAAAGTCGACTTGACGATCGGCAAATACATTCACTGCTTTCCGTGGCTGTATTTACTTCAAACATTCAGATTACGTAAGAACGCAACCTTCGTAAATGTTGTACAGCACGTTATATTAAGGTAGGAAGACTATTTTAAACTTTATAAAATGCATTTATACATCCTTGTAAATTTTAATTCAAATGCATTATAATTTATCAACTCTTATGTATACTCAGTTTGAGAAATGACCACGCTTTGTGCGTTGTAATTCTGTGTAAAATTTGCCTTGGAAACAAATCTCTGGCGATACACTCTTTTTCGTATAATGTCGTAAATTGTATTTTTTTGTAATAAGTAGGCTTTGTATCAAAATCATTTAAGCAGAAGCCTTCTTCTGTAAATTTACGTAACTACTCAGATAAAACAAAGCTTCACCCGTAATGTCTCAAATTCCAAGTGTCCGTTAACTATACGATGGCACTACAAAACCATTATTATTTTCGTTTCTGCAGATAAATCAGAAGCTACTCTTAGATTATGGTCACACGATATGTGCGCAATCTTGATTATTTTTTCTCGTAGCACGTGGAATAAGGAGTTACTAGTTTCTTGCGAAAATCTCCATACGGACTTTCTTGACGACCGTTCAGATATGTTTATATATATATATGCCTCTCTCTTGCCCATTGGTTCTAAAAGCTAAAAAATTTCATCCATTTGTAAAAAAAATAAATTTTTTTTGGCCATGTTACCCTTTCTTTGCCATATCAATTCCGAAGTGTCCGTCGATACTATCGTAACTGTATGATTTTAATACAGCATTCTGTTCAGAAAATATACGGTATTTTCTCTATAGTTTAAAACACGATTTTACAGAAGAATAAATATCGTACACAGAGGTCTACTTACAGCGATTTTTGCTGGCTTTCACACTTTTCAACGACCACATTTATGTTTCAATAACCACATTTATGAATGGGCAGCAAAATATCGACATTCATTACTGTCCTGAAGAAAACATTTACATTGAAATATTTCACAGTTTTTTTTTAAATTATAATAGACACAACTGTTTACAATTAGACCCGTATGACAACTAGGAGGGCCCCATATGAATATGTTTATAGCAGCCATAAAGTGTATCTACCTACGTCATGTTACTTGCATAAGCACACAGGAAGAGTGGGAAGGAGAACAGCGTTGGGGCGTTCGTAAAATCCGGAAACTGCCGAGTGAAGCCTGGTAAAGATCGTGCATTTTGTTAGAATTACATTTTAAACGTTCATCGTCGAAATTCGCTGGCCCCGATAGGAAAGAGTATTGTCTGCCTGGCTCGATACTGAAACTTAACGACAGCTTGCCCGGGAAACTTTGAACACCCCTTCCTCTCAACTTCCACGCAAGCAGCTTTTCAGAAGTTCGAATACTAAATATGAAGGAAGAACTGCTGTAAACTAAAAACTATACCACGGACCAGCGCTTCTTAGTCGGCGCGGGAGAACGCATTGAGTTCAACGATGAATTTGCTTCTCTTCAAAGTTCCTTGAATAATTTTCAAACGGACATTCACGTTTGTGTTAAATTAGGATTGTGATTAGAAGAGAAAAGAAACACGAAGAACTTGTAAAACTTTGGCATGAAAATGCGAAAACTGTGTTATTTACACTGTTTACCAAGATAAAACCAAAGCAGTAACTCCTGAGATTAGATTAGACCGGAATTGCCCATGCTGTATTGTTACGCGCACGCAATGTATTTAATCATTTGTGATGGAGCTGTTTCCATTTTCATCTATTGTTAACTTATTTTCAGTTTATGTACTACGTGATGAGAATCAATTCAAATTTTGTACTATTTGTGCTGGTACTATTTCTCAGCAGTCAACTTTACAAGATGCGAAAATGGTACAAGAAGTTTACAACACACTATAAATGAATATAACTGAATTGCATGTTAATTTTAATTTATAGCTGGATTAATAAATAATTAAATTTCTGCTTGAATCTTTTTTTTAAAAATGGAATTGTACAGTAGATCACGATAAAACATATTTAGAATCAGACTCCTTCTTCAGAATGTGGTACTTCGTTGTGATGGATCAGTGTGGAGTGGTTACCAAGTCCTCTGACAGTTCTAAGATGTTTCTCACAAAATTAATATAATATATTTTTGATTTTCAGTTTGTTACCTAAAATCAAGCTTGTCAGTATTTACTTGCCTTACGGATACGGTAACGGGACCGGATTAAGTATCCTGATAACCTAAACGATGCGTTGATCAAGCAAAGTTTTGAAGCAAACATATAATGTGTTAATACTGCGACACTTTCACTCATATAAGGATAAAACAAATAGAGGCAGATTTTCAGGTAGCATTACGTTCAGCAGTACTTACGACTGTAATTATACGCTTTAAACCATAGCAAAAGTTTTACTAATTGCAGCACACAATAGGCAGTCCGTAACATATTATCAGCGCTGAGCATTGTTTGTTTGGGCTTGTTATCAGAAGAGATACTGATTTATCGAGGGAGCATGTTTTTAATTGTTAGCTTCCAATCTACTTAAAATCACATCTTAAAGCTGTATTCCCGCTACTAGCTGTCGTATGCAGGTGAATGAAGCTATTCCGCCATCACTAAGCCAATAGAAGCGCTGCTTTCCTTGTGTAAAACGCCGGCGATTCGCCTGCAGTCAGTCAGATGGAATGCGAACATATAATCTGATTACAAACGTATCACAGAATAGATGAGTACATAGAGGCGAAATGGCGTGGCGGTTTTCTTTGATGTAAGCGTACTCGTTCCCTTACTGGCGACGCAAGCCTCTGGAAACAGGCCTCGTGTTTGATTGGCTACTGCATGCTGCGGAAGATACCCAGTAGGCTGCGAGGTGCCGATGGAGAACGGCGTCTCGACATGTCGCTGGCCAGTGGCATCATTTTGTTGGCACGTGTGACTGCAGTCTGTGGTGTACGCGGCTGTTGCAACTCTGTAATTTTAACACTTCGAGTGCGGTGCAGATCTACTGGCAATCAAGACAACCTAGAGCGAGTCTGCTGTATTCATGACTGCATCATCATCAGTTCTGCGGTTCACTATATTCCCATTTACAACCGTCATATTGGTCCATAGACTAAACAATTTCCATAACTGGCTGACTCTCTGCCAATATAATGCCGAGTTGAAAGTGTCCCAAACAATTTTTCTTTGCTATGTAAAATAATGTACAAACCATCCTGTTCGTTTCAGCAATTTACACTTCGAGTATCGCCGACGAAATATTACTTCGCATTGTCATAGAGACCTGAAACATTCGCGAGTTCAATGACCTGCAGGATAGACTCTACAGCTTTATGTGCAAATATACCGATTATAACTGCGCATTGGTTGTCTGCTGTCGCAGTGGAAGGCGACGATTGGACACCGTTCTCCAGGAGGTGTCAAACACCGTGTGGGCCAATGGCTTAAAGTTATATAAACGCACGTGTTTTGAATTCTAGCTTATCCCAAAATGAATCTGCGAATTCTTCAGGTATGTACGGCAATGAACCTTATGTAAAGTGCAGGCGAAGTAATATTTCCTATCCCGTGTCTGTGTAAAGAATGCGGATGTCGGAATATCACGGCAAACTCCATACAACTCAGTTAAATTCAGCCGACGTAATATTACCTCGGTGGGACTAAGTGCTAAGTACTCTGTAGCGGGGTATTGTTGAGTGGAGTGGGCGGCTCTTAACATCGAGATCTTGAGAGCCGATCAGGGTGAAATGAGGTGAGAATGGTGCAGCGCCGGAATGCAAGGGCGGGGGGAAAGGAAGATCCCGAGAAATCCCGCTGACCAGCGGCATTGTCCTGCACGATGCCACCATAAACGATTCTTTTCTTCCTTTCGCAAGTATAGTAATTATCAAATGAGAAAATAATCTTCGTGCAACTTTGAGGGAGGGGAAGGCAGGAGAGGTAGTGTAGAGAAGGGCCCTCCCGAACGCTCGCCGCTGGAGGGAGGGAAACCACGTGCCACTGCTGGCGCTATACACGCGGAACTGATAACATCGCTATCCAATACCGCTCTGTTACGTTTTTTCGACAGGTAATATGCACGTGCGGAGCAGCTCCCGCGCAACCGCTCTCGGCCGCTGTCACTGTTGAACTGAACAACCCCACCCCTTCGTGCAGTGGCGATGGACTCTTCCCGAATTGCCATACGCGTTTTCGACTTCTGTGCATTACACTATGCACACGCTTATGCAGACTTGTTGCAGACGCAGAGGAAGTAACGGCAGCGGGTCACGGGAGCAAGGCAGCGCGGGGCACGGCGGTGAGTCAGCCGGGAGACGCTGTCGCCTGAAGGCCCGANGCTGTGACTCACTGCTCCGCGCTGCCCTCACCCGCAAGGCCGGCATGCCAGTCACTGACCCTGGCCGCGGCTTGACACGCTAACTCACCTGCCGCCACCCCTCTAGCCAATCAACGCGGGACTCGCCAGCGTGCAGGGGGTGCAGCTATGACTTACGCATGCAATTGACCCCCGTAAGGGGCCTGCCTGCCTGCCTGGAGCTTTTTTACGCGTTTGAGGCCGCGAAGCGTGGGAGCGATAAGGGCGACACTGTCACGCTTTACAAGTGCGCCATCGACGCTACACGCAGGGCTCTGCATTGGCGTGCAGTGTTCTCATCGTGCTGCATGTACCTGTGGGACTTTCAGCGGTGACCCTATAATTGTATTGGTGGAAAGTCTGTAGCACGGTTCAATGCATGCCTCCCGATTACGTCTGTGTGCATACAACGCGTGAAATACATCTCCTTTAAAAGGCCGTTTTTAGCTATGCTGGAGTGCAGTGAGATGGTGTTTCAAATGTGCGCGACATCTTGGAAGTAACCGACAGGCATAGTCTGAAGTGTGCGTTCTTTTCGTAGACTAACACATGCGACGCATGTTTAATTGTTTCGTAAAAGAAACCTGGATTTCGAACACACTGCAACGCGGTTCAAGCGCCGGGTAGGCGGGCACCTTAACCCATAATCTCGAGTATACCCGTCCACGTATGACGTGCTGCAAAAGAAGTGAAATCATGGTCGATGCTGTACAAGGTCAGAAGCTAGCACCAATACGGACAGCGTCTTTCTCTCCTGGTTAATGCCATTGGCTGCTGCTAGCGCACAAAAATATTATTGTTGTATGCTTCATGTGCCGTTGACCAATCGAAATTGTTTCCGTGGTGTTCCATCAAGTAAGTTGTTACAAGGAATTCGTAAATACATATCTTACCGAAAATATCCTCCTTCACAACAAGTGGGACGAAAAATTAATGTGTCAGTCAAAGGGTTGTTAATTCTTAAGGTTACATTGGTCCGACAACCTCTCCACACTCAGCCTCCGCGAGCAGCTTGGCAGTAAAATAAAATACAGGCTGATTCTAAAATCATGGGACAAACATTGACGGGTGGTAGAGCTCACTAAAACAAACAATTATTGTATAGGAATATATGGGCGGGAGTGACGCGTTGAGGCACAAACACAAAAATAACACATGAAATGCAACACATTGTTTATTTACAACGTCGCCGCTAAATGCCTTTTTACAGCAATGTTTATAATAATTGCTCAAAGTTGCTACCACCAACAGTGATGCAAGCTTGGTAGCGTCGGTGGAGTGATTGGCGAACAGATTCAAATACGCCGGGTATTTCACGCACGCCACCATTGTCAGCCAATCACGCCATATGTAGAGGTCGCCAAGCATGCGTGACTGTTGGTGGATGCATTTCCAGCAACCGTTAATGCGTTATGTTTTTGTGTTTGTGCCTCAACGAGTCACTTCCGCCCATATATTCCTATACAATAATTGTTTTGTTTTAGTGAGTTCTAACACCCCTCAATGTTTGTCCCATGATTTTAGAATCACCCTGAATATATAATCCATTCACGGCTACTACCGAATTTTCTGAAGCCCTGCTAAATGTCTGCCCTTAGGATATCCCTGCGTCTCATGCAAACAAAGCCTAACCGAGTCTAGAAAATTACGCCAAAGGGACCACGCACCGCATCCGTGCGCGCACAGTTTAATTATACTTTGCATAAGAACTGTTTCTTACTAGACATTACCAACACACCCTCTTTACCTCTGTGCTTACTCATTTTAATTGTAAATTAAATATTACAACTTAATGATAAAATTTAAGTGAAAGTTGACAGAAGTATAAAAAGCTTGTGATACATGGCATATTTAGGAAGCAACCAAACACGTCATACAAGGGGGGAAGGGGGGGGGGGTTCCAAAGGTTTCGTTCAAAAAGTTTGAAGAAACCGCGAATAGACTAGGACCTATAGTTCATATTCATGTACAACAATAATCAATCAGAAGGCGATGGTATGCAAAGTAATAAAAACAAAACAAAAAGTAAAAGTTACGCGGCCCGAGAGAGCCAAAGAAAGGAAAGATATAAGATAGATAACCCAATGATAAGCTAAAGGATGTACTTGTACCACTGCATTACCCAAAAAAGGGCACAGGGGAGTGGGTAAAAAGAATGCGCGTCTGACTTTCGGCTGGGCACGAAAAAAAATGTTAATGATATATATATAGTGATATATATNATAAAAAGCTTGTGATACATGGCATATTTAGGAAGCAACCAAACACGTCATACAAGGGGGGAAGGGGGGGGGGGTTCCAAAGGTTTCGTTCAAAAAGTTTGAAGAAACCGCGAATAGACTAGGACCTATAGTTCATATTCATGTACAACAATAATCAATCAGAAGGCGATGGTATGCAAAGTAATAAAAACAAAACAAAAAGTAAAAGTTACGCGGCCCGAGAGAGCCAAAGAAAGGAAAGATATAAGATAGATAACCCAATGATAAGCTAAAGGATGTACTTGTACCACTGCATTACCCAAAAAAGGGCACAGGGGAGTGGGTAAAAAGAATGCGCGTCTGACTTTCGGCTGGGCACGAAAAAAAATGTTAATGATATATATATAGTGATATATATGTCTATATATATATATATAATGAACGTTGCACGGGAACAGGATTTATTGATGCATGATGTACACAGCAGCAGGACTGCCAGCCATTTATTTTATATTATATGACTTAGATCGAAAAATTATACAAAATCTGATATGATAATACAAATCAACAAAACAAAAGTAATTCCATAAATAAAATACGAATTAGACTTATTTTTACTCATCTATACCAAATTTGACTTTTTTCTCTGTAGCAAATTATCAAATTTTACAACGCCAAAGTTTGACCAACATTGACCAATAACATTGCGATTGCAATCTCGGTGATAGGTGGCAGGAACTAACAGTACGCACATACAAGGTCACACATTCTTCACACCCACCACTCACGACTTACTGTCAACATGTTTTTTGACACGTGTTACCTATACCCTACAAAGGTAAAAATATTAAAAAGGAATGGTTTGCATAATATTATACAGTGATCTACACTACACAGAGACGTTAACAAAGGACAGTCACATCATATCGGCTTCGTATAGAAGTATATAATCTGGCCGCCCTGCACAGCAGAGAACCGTATCCAATAACGGAAGTCCCTCACGTCATTTGTGGTTTGTTGTTTTGACTACAGTGTACTCCGCAGTCTCACAAACAGCTGCTGCCAATAACATCGAAAACAAATACCTTTTTATTGGTCCCGGCGTATGAGAGAGCATGACACTGACGCGAGTACAGTTCTACACATAACATTTGCTCGTTTGAAGCCTAAAATTGCATTCTTACTTATGCCTGGATGAGTTAAAGGGAGTTCACAGTTAACTAAGCACTTTTGAAATCAACTTTTGAAAGATGCCCCGTCTCTACCCGCACACATTATAACGGGCACACTTAACGGCATGCGTCCAGCAAACTTGGTAACGACGGACGTCAAGTAGTTAAATATTAACGTTGAATTAAAAGTGTTAGACAAATATTATTCTGGATACTGAAATTATTCATTTTGCTTTCTGTTTATTAACACTTTATGTGCTGCCGACGCAATATTACGTCTTGTAAATTAACTAATTTACGGGAGTTTGCCATAATTATTACGACATCTGCATTCTTTGAAAACACGGGTGAAGAAACATTACTTCGCCAGAAGTGTTCATAAGGTTCTCCGCAACGTAATGTTACGTCAACAACATTCAAAGTGTAGGGGCAGTGATATTTCGCGAAAAGATTTCGAGACAAGATACAGTTCAAAGCTTCTTTGATTGGCTAAAAAATGTTCTGGCCCGTGTTAGCCGTTTGCGCACGAATCATGAAGGTTCAGTGTCGGAGTTACTTAGTCCTGAGTGGCTTGGTCGAAGACGGACACGGTACCAGCAGCCAACGGAGGTATAACAACAACTGAGGTGTGTATATAGTATTGAAGTCTACTGTGTGCTCCTATGTTTACGCGAAAAGTCAATGGCCCTATCAAAGTGTAACTTACTCAAATGGACAGGATGGATTGTATATCATTCCGCGCAGGAAAGAACATGTGATTGGGGAACTTTCAACTCGGCATTGTATTGGTGGAGAGCCTGCAGTAATGAACGTTGTACGGTGCCTGCAGTAAGTGTGTGCGGTGTTGTGTGAACCAGTAGGGAGGTTGTAAATGGGAGTGGAGAGACCGGCAGAACTGAAGGTCACGCAGTCGTGAATATAAGCAACTCACTTCTACCATTGTCTCGATTGTCAGCGAATGTGTACCGCACTTAGTTGAACAGTATTAATGAATAATTTATTTTTATAACAATTCCACGGGTTCTCTTGGATGGCGCATGTATAAAGTGATCAGGCCCGTGGCATGTTAATTTATTTTACATATGGTGGCAGAACACACAATGTACCCACAAATATATCATAGGTAGGGCCAGTGACTTTTCGCGTAAAAATCGGAGCACACAGTAGACTTCAATACTATATACACACTTCAGCTGTTTTTATACCTAAANAAAGTTACGCGGCCCGAGAGAGCCAAAGAAAGGAAAGATATAAGATAGATAACCCAATGATAAGCTAAAGGATGTACTTGTACCACTGCATTACCCAAAAAAAATGGCACAGGGGAGTGGGTAAAAAGAATGCGCGTCTGACTTTTGGCTGGCCATAAAAAAAACGTTANCAGGACTAAGTAACTCCGACACTGAACCTTCGTGATTCGTGCGCAAACGGTTAACACGGGCCAGAACATTTTTTAGCCAATCAAAGAAGCTGGACGACCCTACAGTGCTTTGGATTGTATCTTGTCTCGAAATCTTTTCGCAAAATATCACTGCCCCTAGTCATAGGCTAGGTTTTCAAAATTGCCGAGTTGACTGCGAACAACTTATACCAACGAAAGAACTGCATCTCGATATTAAAATGAGAGAGGTTCGCCTTATGCAGCTGTTTGTCGAGGTACGTTTCACGTACTCCTAACATCAGAAAACACAGTAAACCACACGTTTCACAAATTTATATTTTATTATGTTAGAGGGCAATGCACTAGACGTCTCCAGCGTGTATTTTGGTCCCATTTTTCTATTTTACAGGCTACGAATATTCTATTCAACATTACTGCTTGCGCCGTTACTTCAGGGTTACTTTACAACAATAAAAAAACATTTGACGCAATCTTAATCATGGACTCGAAACATTGTTTTTCGAATGAATGTTCGCGAAATTTCAAGCGACCTGCATTAGCAGGCGTAATAACCGCACAGACGAAGTGTCTGCTACCAAAATCACCATTTTAAAATGTAAAATAAATAAGTATTTATGCAATACTTAAAGACATAAACAGTGTAACTGAACGTTGCATGTCTAAATGAGGTCAGTATTTTGATTTAGTACGCAAAAAAGTTTAAATCCAAAATTGTTATGCCAATCTCACTTGGGGTTTCTTCGGTAAAGGTTTGTTTTCCTTGTTCGAGTTGTGGTGGTCTGACGAAAAGATAATTAAATAGGACAGCTGATGTATGAGCGGTGCAAAGTAGCATGTTTAGAATTAAAAAATTATAATTAGGACAAATTACCTGGGGACCGCGGTGGTGTAGTAGTTAGATGCTCGATTCCTGGCGGGGTCGCTCCCGGATTTTCACATTTACAAAGTAATTTTTATACTTGATACTGAGTAGTTTTTATGCTATAAACACCGTAGACAAGCCAGGATTGCACAGAACACACTTTCTGAGGCCCATTCCGATATGCTCCTACCCGACTACGACTTGGAAAGTCCCCACTGGGGCGATGGAGATTAAACGCGGATCCGCTAATCAAGAATCAAGTACACTATGATCCATTCACGGTTACTTCCGACTTTTCTGATGCCCTGCTAAAGTTCTACTTCCAGGATATTCCTCCGCCTCATGCAAACTAACCTTAACTATGTCTAGGAATGAACACCAAAGGACGACGCACCGAATTTGTGCGCAATCATTTGTAATAATATTTTGCATGAGAACTATTTCTTACTAGGTGCTACCAACGCATATGTTTTCGCACTGTTTTATTCATATTTATTATAAATTGAATGTTATAATTTATAAATAAAACATAGGTAAAACTTCAACTAAACAAAAAAGAGATACTTTTATGTTAACAGAGGTATGAAACGCGTGAGATACATGGCATGTTTAGGAAGTAACTGTACACGTTATACATGGGGTGATTTTCCAAAGGTTTGATTCAAAAAGTTTGAATAAACCGCGAACAGACTATAACCACTACGCCACAGATGAATCCGCACATTGGGTTCTATTTTAATGGACTATTTGTAATTTCAATCATTTGTTTTATTTTGTCAAGTCTTTTTGGTCTAAAATAAAACTGCAGCACAAGAGTACCGGTCGATCTCAGCATTTCGCAGCACTTTATAATAGTTTTAAAAAATAATAAGCAGTGTCTTTCCCACACATCGTCCACAGTAGTTCGAGATGACCGAAGGCCCGGACAGTTTTCAACAGTTTATATAATTCGGTAATCGAACACACTTACGTGACATTTCGCTGGCGTGCGCTGCTGGAGTTCTGTAATTTTCAAGAGCTCTGTGGCGTTGCAATAATACTTGTACAGAGCCAGACAAAAATACGAGAGTTGCAACGCCTAAAAATTACACTTTTAATGTACGCCTGGAAGAGTTGTGCGAACAGCTCGAACCGCTTCACAAAGTTCCAAACCTAACCTATTAACAGATGTCCGCAATTTCACAATACCACGAAACCAACTTTCAACAAATGAAATTTAGCCGCCGTAACAATCAAGTAATCTGTAAATGATTTCAAGTGGAGAAATTTTCACTACTTCAGGTTTATAGAGTGGTCCTACGACAAGCGCGGTGGTCGAGCAACTGCTGAAATGGCCCACGAAAATCGCCACTACTTATATGACCTGATTTTTTCTTTTCCTGTTGGGCTTTGTAAATGGCGGTGTTTGTGTACCCCCAATGCCGGCAACGGTGTAGAAATTTAGACGATGCATCGTCAACTCCTTGATATTCTGTCCCAAGTACACCCGTCCACGTGTGACGGGCTGCGAAATAGGTAAAACAATGGTCGGTGACGTACAAGGTCAGACGCTGGCTCTAGCACAGACATCGTCTGTTTCCTCGTCAACGTCACTGACTGCTTCGCGCACGCAAACGTTGGTTATTGGTTGCTGCCGGTTGCGTTGACCAATCGAAATTCTTTCTACATGTTCCGCCGTGTAAGTTATTACAGGGAGTTCGTAAATGCTTGTCGTTACAAAAATCTCCTATTTTGCATCACACGGGACGAAAAATTAACTTGTGTTCAAAAGGTTGATGTTTTCGTCCCGTGTGTTTCAAAGGAGGATGTTTTTGTACTTGCGGCGTTTACAGTGGCAATAACGAACCGAAAACATTAGTCCACGCACATTTCGCCCTCATTACATTTGAATGGCAGTACCAGCCGACTGAGATCTCGGGTTCGACGAATTATTCAGCAGCAGTTTGTGACAACACGGGCGGTCTTGCTCGAAGTAGGTTAGGGGAGACAAACGTGGTTCTAACGCAAAACGTCGATCCCAGACGCCCGACTTTCTGAGGCTAAGCTGCGTGCTCGAGAACGGAACTCGTCCGCATTCGTCTCGTGTTTGGTTGTTTCTCAAAAATGCAGACACCTGAGAAATTCGCGAGTTCAATGACCTGCTGGCTAGACTCTCCAGTCTTACGTACAAATATGCCGATGCCAACTGCACATTGGTTGTCTGCTGTCACAGTGGAAGGCGAAGATTGTGCCACCACTCTCTAGAGGTGTCAAAAATCGTGCGGACCGATGGCTAACGTTATATAAACACACGTGTTTGGAATTCTAGCTTGTCCCAAAAAGAATCTGCGAATTATTCGGGTCTCTAATAAATATGTCAGGTAAAACAAGCGTTTTATACTTATGTTAACGTAAAAGTATCTTAATTTTGGTTGAACCGACCTTTGCATATATTTTAGCTATACATTATAATCTTTCATTTCATAATTAATGGGAATAAAAAAAAACAGAAAAAAATGGTAATGCCCAGTAGCAAACATGTCTGCTTGCAAAGTACTACTGAGTTGAGTGCGCACGAATGCGGTGCGTTGTTCCTTTCGTGTAATTTTCTAGACTTGGTTTGCACGAGGCGGAGGAATACCCTTGAAGTAGAACTTTGGCAGGGCTTCAGAAAAGTTGCAAATAACTGTGAATGGACTATAGCAAGTGATGCACGTAATCACAACTTTGCGCAAAGAACTGTTTATTTTTTAAATGTAGCTCAAACAGCCTTACGGAAAATTTGTCGCTTAGGTTGAGATGTACGGAAAATTTAAGGCTGTACGGTCTGTACACCAAAAGTACGGAAATTCTTACAATTACGTGACTTGGTTTCGGCGGTTCACAGCAGATTTTATGTACTTATAATAGCTTATGGAATTTTATTTTATCTTGAGTAATATTGTGCTACCTGTGAAAGGCACAGGAATTAAATAAGTGAGGTTAATTCAATTGACATTAGTAGCAGATATTTTCAGAAAAGTTTTCGTATTTAACTTTGCGGTACCTCGAGCTTATTATCAGAAGTGTTTTACTGTTTGGTCTGACACTTTCAAGGGATTACAATTTTTTTTTTGTTAAGAAGCTGTAGAATATAATTTAAAATTATTCACTCACTCAATTTTTAATCTCATAATCAACAAATTATGAGTAAAAGATGGTCTTATGAGCAAGTAAAGGGTTCTGATGAAGATGTTATGGTGTAAATATATATTTTAATGAAGATTTGTACAATATTAATAGCACTTGTTTATGTACACGGAAATTTTATGATTGGTAAGGAAATTTTACAGTTTCAATACGGAAATTTTATAGAAACTTGTTGGCAACCCTAGTCCTAAAGATTTACTAACAGCGGGGTTATTGCTGACGGAAACAGTTGCTAGGACATCAAGGAGCAATTAAGAAATCAATCGGCCGCGGCCGGTACTACGGAACGGTCCTGGCATTTTCCTGGATAAAAAAAACAGGTCGGAAAGCCACGGAAAAAAATAAATCAGGGTGGCTTGCCCGGGAATCGAACCCTGGCCGTCCGTGCACGCGAGTCCAGTGCGGTAGCACAGCGGCCTAGCTCGGCGCGAAGTGCAGATGGAACTGGCGCTAAGCTTCACGGAGGTGGAAACCGACACTTCCACGATACTGGCGTATACTCGAGCTGAGTCCACTGACACAGCATGCTTGACTGACGACTCGTCGCGCTCGCATCGTATAGCCGTAAACCTGGTCGAACGAGACCACGTTTATTCCAGTCGTGTTATTATTAGTCACGAAGTTGTATGGTGTCGGAATGGACCACCCTGTAGATGTCACATCGCCGTTTCCGTCCTGGTACCCCGTGTGCCGGCCCGCGTCGCCCACCATATTAAATTTTCTATTTATTTCTTCCTGATTCGAATTTAGAATTTATTGAAAAATGCGACAATAGAAGCTTAGCCAAATTAACTTGCAAATTGCAATGGACATAATATATGAACTATTAACGCATATTTGTGTGACAATTAACTTAATAAAAATTTAATTTATTAATTTATTCTCACCTTTTAACGACCACCAGGGAACGCCTATAAATNCTGGTCGAACGAGACCACGTTTATTCCAGTCGTGTTATTATTAGTCACGAAGTTGTATGGTGTCGGAATGGACCATCCTGTAGATGTCACATCGCCGTTTCCGTCCTGGTACCCCATGTGCCGGCCCGCGTCGCCCACCATATTAAATTTTCTATTTATTTCTTCCTGATTCGAATTTAGAATTTATTGAAAAATGCGACAATAGAAGCTTAGCCAAATTAACTTGCAAATTGCAATGGACATAATATATGAACTATTAACGCATATTTGTGAGACAATTAACTTAATAAAAATTTAATTTATTAATTTATTCTCACCTTTTAACGACCACCAGGGAACGCCTATAAATAGGGGCGGTGATATTTCGCGAAAAGATTTCGAGACAAGATACAGTCCAAAGCACTGCAGGGTCGTCCAGCTTCTTTGATTGGCTAAAAAAAATGTTCTGGCCCGTGTTAACCGTTTGCGCACGAATCACGAAGGTTCAGTGTCGGAGTTACTTAGTCCTGAGTGGCTTGGTCAAAGACGGACACGGCACCAGCAGCCAATGGAGGTATAACAACACCTGAGGTGTGTTTATAGTATTGATGTCTACTGTGCGCTCCGATTTTTTTACGCGAAAAGTCACTGCCCCTACCTATAAACAATAGAATACAAACATTTGAACAGAACCATGCAATGCAATGCTTCTATAAAAGTGAAACGTTTTCAGCAATGACCCTGACTCTTCTGTTATGACACTAAAACGAATAANAATGCAATGCTTCTATAAAAGTGAAACGTTTTCAGCAATGACCCTGACTCTTCTGTTATGACACTAAAACGAATAATTTCTGGGTAATGGATGATACAGCAGAAACCTGCGAGAGTTACGCGAGAGACAGCGCGCAGTTGGCAGAACAATGACGCGAGAGCAACTTCGCGCAGATGCTGAAAGTGACTTTCATTACATCACGTGGAAACAGAAGGAAGAATAAATAATGGATTGAGGTCAGCCTAGGAGAGCGTATTTCGCAAGTTGGAGGTGTTGGAGAAAACAGGCGCCTTATTTATCAGGATTGCAAAACGAGCGGCGAAACAGAGGTCGCCGGTGGCGATTCCAGCTCCGCCGGTCTTGCAGACTCATCGGCCCGAGTCCGCGGTCCAGTACTCGCACGTTTCCCTGGCCAGATATACACTGAAGAGCCAAAAAAAACNACTCATCGGCCCGAGTCCGCGGTCCAGTACTCGCACGTTTCCCTGGCCAGATATACACTGAAGAGCCAAAAAAAAACTGGTGTATGCGTGCGTATGCAAATATCAGAGGTATGGAACCAATCAGAGTAACGCGACGCGGTCGACNACTCATCGGCCCGAGTCCGCGGTCCAGTACTCGCACGTTTCCCTGGCCAGATATACACTGAAGAGCCAAAAAAAACTGGTGTATGCGTGCGTATGCAAATATCAGAGGTATGGAACCAATCAGAGTAACGCGACGCGGTCGACNAAAAAAAACTGGTGTATGCGTGCGTATGCAAATATCAGAGGTATGGAACCAATCAGAGTAACGCGACGCGGTCGACAGCTAGATCAGTTACTGCTGCTACAATGGCAGGTTAAGTGACATTACAGGTGTTATAGTCGGCGCACGATAAATGGGACATAACATATCCGAGGTAGCGATAACATGCGACACCCCATACGTCGAGAGTTGCTACCGAGTAGCTCCAGGAACACTCTTTCTGACGTTAGACAATTCCATTGGCCACCTAAATCACCAGACATGAACATTATTGAGCATATCTGGGATGCCTTGCAACGTGCTGTTAAGAAGAGATCTCCACCGCCTCGCACTCCTATGGATTTATGGACCGCCCTGCCGGATTCATGGTGTGAATTGCCTCCTGCATACCTTCAGACATTAGTCGAGTCCATGCCACGTCGCATTGCACTTCTGCGTGCTCGCGGGGTCCCTACACGATATTAGGCAGGTGTATCAGTTTTTTTTGGCTCTTCAGTGTAGTCCATTCACTGTTACCTCCAACTTTTCTGAAGTTCTGCTGAAGTTCTACTTCCTGGATATTCCTCCGCCTCGTGCAAACAACGCTTAAACGGTTCGGAAATTACAGCCAACTATGCTTATAAGTGGGCTTAAGGCGTACTTGATGGGTGCGCGGTGCGACTCTAGGCTAGATTGCATGGGCCGGCTTCGCTCCATGCCACGAAGAATGCACGGATAAGTTGGAGATACAGAAGTGCGCGCTTGCGCGTGATCGTCTCGCATGTGCGTCACAGTGCAATTGTGTGTGTGTGTGTGTGTATGGATGCATGTTACATGCGAATGTAGTTTTAATTAGTTGCCAGCGCTCACATGGACCGAAATAGGCATAGTACAAGTGCTATAAATTTTTTATACATAGCTTTTACACATATAAAATAGAGTACCTGTGCGCGCGGTGCCTGTAATTTTTTTTTATATATGTATTCGACATTAAACAACCAGAGAAAAGGCGTGGGTGACAAGAAGGAGTGTTTGAAGTCGTGGGAGATAAATGAGACCACAAGGAATATGAGAAAACAAAGAGATAGAGCAGGCGAGAGAGAACGGGCGTGGGTGAAAGAGACTGGAAGAGATGAGAGAAGTTGCATGATGCGGCAATGAACTCGAACATTCTTCAGAAAAGATGGACGGTGCTGGCATGGAATGACAGTACATGAAGTGGATAGTATTTTTGTATGTATATAATTTTTTCTTAAAGTCGCGACCTATCTGTGTGTGTGTGTGTGTGTGTGTGTGTGTTATGGATGCATGCATCCCGGCTGGGTGACATCATTTATGCATATTTTTTCGAATGGTAATTTTTTTAACACAGTCGTTTATTTATGTTCTTGCTTATATATATATATATATATATACATAAGAGCAAGAACATATATATGCATATATATATATATATATACGGGCGTGTGGGAATGTGGCCGGGCACCGGCTGGGTGCCATCATTTGTTTATTTTTTCGCTAGACTCGCATTCTTTTTTTTATGTTGTCCTTTATTTATGTTTGTATACGCACATACGGTCGTGTAGGCCTCGTGTATTTTTTCCATGTTNTTTTTTTATGTTGTCCTTTATTTATGTTTGTATACGCACATACGGTCGTGTAGGCCTCGTGTATTTTTTCCATGTTGCGGTACATGCATGTCTACGCTTTTCGTGTCCTACACTTCCCATTACGCCAGTGGACTGGCAGTGTAGACATCTGACTGACGACCCAAGGATGGCGGGGTCGTTCCAGCGCTCCTCCGGTCTTTTTTTTTTTTGAGCTCTACTTGCGCGGAATAGCATGTGTGTAAGGCCGAGGGTCCCGCCTACTGCGCGCTGGACTTCGTCCTTAAGCGCTGCGCCTAGCGACAGACTTCGAAAGTGAATATGGCGG
>NQII01001807.1:31342-67481 GCA_002778355.1 Clitarchus hookeri
GGGGGGGGGGGGACGATGGCGATGGTGTTGCACTCTAGTAGGCGATGTGGAGGCGATGGAGCCTCAGACGGGTGGTGGGGGAAGAGTGGGTGTGTGGTGGTGCGCTCCTGGCGGGCGCCGGGGGAAACGTAGATTGGAAATACAAGATGGTGGCGGTTGGTGTAATGATATCTGTGACGTTATCCAAGATGGCCGCCATGACCTCATTCAATATGGCAGTCGTGTGTCCGCAGCCCGCAGCCTGGTCCGTGAATCCCCCTTTTCTAACTACTATGATGGTATGTGGAAATGCACAGACCGACACAACTGATATTGCTGTAGTGGAAAATATAGGCAGCTCCCTTCAATCTTGTCCCCAGTGCCAGTAAATTTGTGCCGTCGTCAAAGAGTTAAATACAAAATAGTCCTAATTGAAATTCTGTACAAAAGAAATACAAAATTAAAATCAAAAAATTAATTATGCCTTTCGAAATAAGAAAGAAATAAAATTTGGTTTTTAAATTGTTTACTTTAATCTCTTTTCTGTAACTTTAATAAATATCTCTGCCGAGCGTTCCGAAACTACGAACACTGATGGTTCATCAGTGTTTTGAGTGTTCGTCAGCAGTAACGGTAGGCGGCCCCAGACCTCGAATCCACGCGAACAGAGGCGACGTTGACACAGGCCTGTTTCAGATTGCACAAACTCCCAAACCTGCACAAAGCTGCACATCACGGTGTTTCTCTCACTTGGACGTGGCGTCACAACTCTTTTGCGCCGTTTTTCCCTTCGTTTGTGCAAGTTATTTTTGGGGCACTCTGTGTAACACAAACTGCACTAGCTTTCGATTAGGTGTAGCTGGACCATAGTTTGGTCCGACGAAAGAATTATATCAACGTGACATGTAAGTTTATAGTTCCTAATTTTGTTTCGTGGGTGCCTTATAAATATAACTGCAATGGCACAAGGAAATTAAAACGTGTAACCAAAACTTATGCCTAATACTTTTCGTAAGATACAAGTATAAGCTACGGATTAAACATTAAGTGCTAAGGCATTAGGTTATTTCGATTGCTTCCAGAAAATTACAACATTAAACGTTTTCGGAAATTTACAACTAATTATGCTACATAATCAAACGAAGTAATAATCATCTTCACTTGCAGAACTGCTTTCTTGCAGTTCGTTTCACTCAATCTGTTTGCTCAATTCCACCATCACAAAATCCTGGTGTAGCTGCACTGCCCAGCATTGCACTACACGAACTATCGTTGAAAGAAACAAAGTTTTTTTTTAAAATCAGCAAAGTCTAAAAAAAATATAAACTTATTGATAATAAAAACACTGAACTAAGCATATCAATATGATGAAATGTTCAGAATTCACGCACTGGCCACATTAACACTGAACCTATATGCAGAAGTACTCGTGGCCAGTCTACGTAAATTGTGCATGTAAATCACAGAAAGATTATATTTGGTTGATACGTTAATATTTGGCTATCTTCGTAGGTAAACGTATTGAGGATAAGTTCAATAGTGGTAGGGGCCGCGGTGGTGTGGTGGTCAGACCACTCGCCTCCCATCTAGGCGAACAGAGTTCGATTCCCGGAGGGGTCACTCCCGGATATCCGCATGTGGGAACCGTGCCGGACGATGCTGCTGGTCGGCGGGTTTACTCGGGGATCTCCCGTTTTCCCCCGCACTTGCATTCCGGCGCTGCTCCATACTCGATGTTAAGAGCCGCCCGCCAAAATCTCTCCACTCCACTCACTCACTCATTCAATAGTGTAAAGAAATCACACATCAAACATGCTACAAACCGTGGTCGGTGTCCGTCGTTTTTAGGATGGGAACCAAAATATAAATTTCGAGTAACGGTAGCAGCGCTGCCGACGTGAATCACAGAGGAGGCGACATTGCTGCATTTGTTAGATCGCACACAAATACAGTTGCCGAGGCGTCAGTAAGTTACAGCGAGTCTCACAGTTATATCAACATATGTGGTGAATCACCGCCTCGTATCTCTGCAGGGCGGGGTGCGTCACGAAAATGACGAGCGTCCAAGGCGCGGATGACCTTCGAAGATGTCAGCCATAGCAAAATGCAATCCACGATAATTAACTGGAATAAATAGTTGGTGATTTTTCTAACTCAGCTTGTTCAGCCGATGTCTTTCAAATGCCTAGATATCACCTAGAATATGGAGTCACGTAGTATACCTCCGTCGCAGAGTACTTACGGATACAGCGGTAAAACGAGCCGCTTATACACCGTATAATGTTGTTATTTTTACTGAGAATTTGTTAGTAATTTTACAAATATTTTTAACAGCAAAAAAATTTTTCTCTTGTAAAATTACTCGTTCTTAAAACTACAACAGACGTTTTTGTAAAAGACCTCGTGAAATGTTTGTACTGTACTNAGCGGTAAAACGAGCCGCTTATACACCGTATAATGTTGTTATTTTTACTGAGAATTTGTTAGTAATTTTACAAATGTTTTTAACAGCAAAAAAAATTTTTTCTTGTAAAATTACTCGTTCTTAAAACTACAACAGACGTTTTTGTAAAAGACCTCGTGAAATGTTTGTACTATACTGATCCGTATCCACGAGCTCAATCAAAATGGCGGACGCTCAACAAAGTAAAACCGCATAAAGCTGTTTGTACAAAAAACTAGGGGTGATGTAAAGAGTAGTTGCGTGCAAAAGGAAATGCATTGCAAGTTTTAATAACGTAAAACACTTGAAAGAACTCAAATAATCATAAGTAGGGCCAGTGACTTTTAGCGTAAAAATCGGAGCACGCAGTAGACTTCAATACTATATACACACCTCAGCTGTTGTTTTACCTCCATTGGCTGCTGGTGCCGTGTCCGTCTTTGACCAAGCCACTCAGGACTAAGTAACTCCGACACTGAACCTTCGTGATTCCTGCGCAAACGGTTAACACGGACCAGAACATATTTAAGCCAATCAAAGAAGCTGGACGATCCTACAGTGCTTTGGACTGCATCTTGTCTCGAAATCTTTTCGCGAAATATCACTGTCCCTAATCATTAGAAAATGATTACGATTTCAAAAACACGTGACGCTATTGCTCACTAACTGTTAATGTTTCATATCTACACAGAACTCTAAAAAAAAATGAAACAAATACGTCTTTCTTAGCAGAATTTACTCCACTTTTATTTTGCAGGTATTTACTGGTTTATTTGGTACAAAAATAAGTATAAAGCTCGTAAGTGAAGTGGGTGTTGTGGTTGAGGGCGTCGGAACAGGTAGTCACAAGGGACCTGAGTTCTAGTCCGTATTCTCTGTTATTAATTAGTCACATTGGTTTTCTAGAAGAAAAAAAAAGTAATTTTATGTCCATAGTGATACCGGCAACTTCGGCCACACACTCCAGCAAAATGGCGTCATTGGCCAGCTAAACGTTGGAACGCCATTCGCCGATCAGCGCCTGTTACGGTAACATAATATGTTGGACGAATGTAGTTCACGCAATGGGTACTGTTACTATATATTTCGGCTGAGATTTTCAAATGATTTTATTTCCAAATCTGGCTCGCTAAGAGGTTATTAAATAATTCGTTCGGTGGACACACCAAATACTACCAGCGCACAAGGTTAGGCTGAAATCGGTTTTAGAGATACAATATGTAACACAAAAAGTAAGTATAACTAGGCCACCATTTTTAAAATCCTCTAATCCATTCATTGAAAACCCAGTCATCGCACTCTAAATCTGAATCAGTGATTTCAGTCGGTATAATTATTTTAACTGAGTCTTCCGTTAACGAGCTGTTGTCTGCTGGAGAATCAGTGAAATGCGCTGAGGTTTTACTGCCAGGTCAGTACAATTCGTTAGGAATCAGTAGGAATCAGTGTTTAGTCAGCGAATACCGGCAACTAAATTGATTAATAGAATAATACTGATTCAAGTGGATCCGTTTCAACAGATCTGCTCCATAGCCACCTCGTTTCACCCTCCTCGGCTCTCAAGACCTGGATGTTAAGAGCCGCCAAGATCCTTCACACCACTACTTTCGCACGTGGCTATCTATACGCCTCAACTTCTGCTTTCCAAAACCCGGGCAAGTCTCCATTTTTCTATGACAGTACCCATGCTCATTTGAATCTTAGCTTCTGTCTGCCACCCCCCCCCCTCTCTCTCTCTCTCATACTGTGCGTTATATGTTTTTGAAAGCTGTTATGCACGTGTAAAACCCATTTCGTGTGGACTAAGGTTTCAAATATTTAAATAAAATTACTTCTACTGAAATATCGTTGTTTTTGGTTACGTCTAGAGCTATAAAAATCATTTTTCGAAAATAATGAAACAAGCAGCATACAGTATGCAGTGAGTTGTAGGTGCTTGTCACACAGTGAAGTAGTCGACCCGAGGGGTTGACGTCCCTCCTGGCTGAGAAGTGGAGGGGGAACCGCCCCCCACCCCCCCTCACAAACTCACACTCGGCGCCTGTGTATGTGTATGGCCACGCGCGCTGTAAGGGATGATAGGATCCGACGCACGGGCTGCCACGTTGTATAAGGTGCTGTGCAACTCTACTCTGACAGCAAAGTGATGAATAGTGGAGGATATTGCAATGGCGCTGGGTGCCGCGTGGATGTGAAGTGACTAAGGCAGTGTTAACCCGTCCGTTCACGCATTAACTCGTAGGAATCACGCGATAACTTGGTGTGCCCTGAACTTGGGTTGGGCGTTCTCGCAACTAATGGACGCGGTGCGTGCTCAATGACATCAGCGTTCTACTAGAGATGTNTGAACTTGGGTTGGGCGTTCTCGCAACTAATGGACGCGGTGCGTGCTCAATGACATCAGCGTTCTACTAGAGATGCAGGACCTTACAAAACAAGGTCACCAATAAAGAAGACTCTTATCACTAAGAATTCCACTGTAAACATAATATACATGCGACACACTCTCAATTCGAAACAGTGGAAACTGCTCCAAATAAGGAATTTTAGTGCAGATCGGTTAAAACTGCTTCAATTGATGAAGTAAAATTCTACTGATCATTTTGGTTGCTTGTATTCACAGATTCAACAGTGACTTATCCATGTTACTAGTGAACTGCACTGGCCTGCTAGTAAAACCTCAGTGCGTTCCAATGATTCGTCAGTAGATAACAATTGATTAAGTGAAGATCGCTAAAATAATTTTACTGATTGAAATCGCTGATTTATATTTCGAGTGAAGTTAATGCTATTTAATCATTAATCATGACTTGCAAAATGAAAGCACTACATTAATTTATACACTAGGATGCTAATTGTTCACTTCTGTGTTCACGGAACTCTACAGTCCTTTAATAGCGTTCTAGAGTAAAAATTATTTCCTACAATTTTCGCATATTACTTACCTTCTTGGTTGTGACATGAAATAATAATAGTCTTGAAAAAGTATGAAAATGGTGGGAAATTACTTAAATAAATGTAATAAATAAAGTATTGGAATTTTAAATTTATATATTTTTTTCGTACGAATTTCAAAATTGAAAAAACTAATACGTTAGACTACAGTTCAAAATAATTGTCTATGTCATCAGAGTGTAATGAGAATATTTTCTTGGAAATTCTGTATGCGGTTCGACCTCATTTCAATTTTAAGTTTCGAAATAAAATTTAAAGTAAAAATAGTCAAAAGTTAAACCATTTATTGCAGGTAAACCAAGTGTCGAATTTCACAGAAAATTGCCAACATAACACATTTGTGACTTCAAGAAACACTTTAACTGTACCAAACTTTGTGTGAAAATAACTTTCTGGAATTTAGCCAATCTTATCTTATCGTGAAGGCTGTGACTCTTGTTTGGTCCGTCTCGAGCTGGCGATCACAATTTCTGTAGCAGAGAAAAAAGCGAATGGCTTTCCGAAACTCTCTGTGACGAAATTGAAAATGTACTGTAGTGCAGAGTGCGCGTGACAGATACGCAGAGACCCAATGAGGGCGTTTCGATGGGCTCTCACAAGACCGCGTTATGCATTTCCAGGAAACTGAATTTCTCGCAAATTACGTCTGCAAAAGTATGACATTATAACACGCGATGAAAGTCAATGGATTAAACTGCAAACTGCACCTCGTACTTTTCTCCTTGCCCTTAAGGAAACTAGCATAAAAAGTCCTGAAACTGCTACTTTTAACCATTTCCACTATTTTTTCTCTTTGAATACATTTAACAGGATTAATGTAAAAAGTAGTGGGTTTGGGTGTTTCTTTTTTTTTTTTTTTTTTTTTTCCACCTTTACCTAAAAAGAGCCGTATTGCTATAGTATGTTCACGGTAAACTGAGCACTTTCGAAAGCCCTCCGTAAGATCAGTTTGTATGCATCTCGTGTATTCTTCCGCCGCTTGTAAAATTAACATTGCCATGGACCTGATCGCTTAATTCCAGCGAAATTCAAGTGAAACTGTGATACTATTATAAAAGTAAATATTTTAACAAATTTGCTAATTCTTACTATGTGCATTAAAAAAACAGAAAGTAAAATATGTAATTTCATTAATCACAAATGTTTATGTAACACTTTTAATTCGACGTCAAGAGATGGAACTACTTTCCCTCGTCGTTACCAATGTTACTGGGCGCATGAATACCTGTCAGTGTGCCCGTTGAAATGCTCTCAGGCAGGGGCAGTGACATTTTTCAAAGGTTGATTTCAAAAGTGATCACTTTATCGTGAACGACCTTTACAACATTGATTTTCTGAGATACGCGTATACGCTCAAACACTGATTTCACACACAATATTTTTTAAGGAATTTCATTTAAGGCCCCCGTCTACCTGGAACTTTTTCCCACGTCTAGGCCGAGAAGCGCGGGAGCGATAAGGGCGACACTGCCACGCGCATCAAGTACGCCATCACCGCTAAGCGCAAGGCTCTGAACTGGCGTGCAGTGATCTCGTCGTGCTGCGTGTACCTATGGGACTTTCAGCGGTGACCATATTATTTTATTAGTGGGAAGTCTTTAGGAAGGTTCAGTGCAGGCGCCTATAGTAGTTTTGTATGTATCTGATGCGTGCATTTTGAGCTACAGCGCCTTGGAAAGGCCGTTTTTAGCGGTTTTGGAGTACTCTGAATTGATGTTTCTAACGTACGTGATATTTTGAAAGTACTTAACAGCTCTCGTCTGAAGTGTGTGTTCTTTTCGTAGATCAGCACGTTGGACGCACGCTTAATAGTTTCGTTGGAAAACGTGTATTTCTAACACTCTGCAACGCAGTTCAAGCGCCAGGTAGACGGTCACCTTAAACGAGGACGTGTCTCAGTTGGCCCAGAGAGCGCTCTCTCGCGCTCTCGCTCTCACGACGTAACGACGCCACAAGAACGTTCTCTGGTCGTCTCAATTCACCGGAGGACCGCGAAAGNCGCTCTCGCTCTCACGACGTAACGACGCCACAAGAACGTTCTCTGGTCGTCTCAATTCACCGGAGGACCGCGAAAGAGTGAGAGAGCATGAAGTTCCTCTCTGGCGCTCTCTTGCTCTCTCTGACCACGCGCCACATTTGTTTACATTGCTTCAACGTTTGAATGAGGTCATGGTAGCTTTCCGGGCCAGAACCGTGTCGCCAAAACCTGTAGGTGAATAACTGTATCTGTTTCAGCAATGAAAATAACTCACATAATACATATTTACAAATGCAAAGATAAGAATTTCTGACGAAAGGTAACGATTTGACCGTGCTTTTGTTTGCCACTTTAACATAGTATGCACATACAGTTGCTATAACACTACGGAAATGTATTAAAACAGAAAAAAAANCTGAACTTGGGTTGGGCGTTCTCGCAACTAATGGACGCGGTGCGTGCTCAATGACATCAGCGTTCTACTAGAGATGTAGGACCTTACAAAACAAGGTCACCAATACAGAAGACTCTTATCACTAAGAATTCCACTGTAAACATAAAGTACATACGACACACTCTCAATTATAAACAAGGAAAACTGCTCTAAATAAGGAATTTTAATTGCAGAACTGTTAAAACTGCTCCAATTGATGAAGTGAAATTCTACTGATAATTTTAGTTGCTTGTATTCAACGATTCAACAGTGACTTGTCCAGGTTCCTAGTGAACTGCACTGGCCTGGTAGTAGAACCTCAGTGCGTTCCAGTGATTCGTCGGTAGATAACCATTGATTAAGGCCCCCGTCTGCCTGGAACTTCTTCCCACGTTTAGGCCGAGAAGCGCGGGAGCGATAAGGGCGACACTGCCACGCGCATCAAGTACGCCATCGCCGCTAAGCGCAAGGCTCTGAACTGGCGTGCAGTGTTCTCGTCGTGCTGCGTGTACCTATGGGACTTTCAGCGGTGACCATATTATTTTATTAGTGGGAAGTCTTTAGGAAGGTTCAGTGCAGGCCCCTATAGTAGTTTTGTATGTATCTGATGCGTGCATTTTGAGCTACAGCGCCTTGGAAAGGCCGTTTTTAGCGGTTTTGGAGTACTCTGAATTGATGTTTCTAAGGTACTTAACAGCTCTCGTCTGAAGTGTGTGTTCTTTTCGTAGATCAGCACGTTGGACGCACGCTTAATAGTTTCGTTGAAAAACGTGTATTTGGAACACTCTGCAATGCAGTTCATGCGCCAGGTAGACGGCCGCCTTAAGTGAAGATCACTAAAATAATTCTACTCATTGAAATCACTGATTTATATTTCGAGTGCAGTTAATGCTATTTAATCATGAATCATGACTTGCAAAATGAAAGCACTACATTAATTTATACACTAGGATGCTAATTGTTCATTTCTGTGATCACGGAACTCTACAGTTCTTTAATAGCGTTCTAGAGTAAAAAATTATTTCCTACAATTTTCGCATATTACTTACCTTCTTGGTTGTGACATGAAATAATAATAGCCTTGAAAAAGTATGAAAATGGTGGGAAATGACTTAAATAAATTTAATAAATAGAGTATTGAAATTTTAAATTTATATATTTTTTTCGTACGAATTTCAAAATTGAAAAAACTAATACATTAGGCTACAGCTCAAAATAATTGTCCATGTCATCAGAGTGTAATGAGAATATTTTCTTGGAAATTCTGTATGCTGTTCGACCTCATTTCAATTTTAAGTTTCGAAATAAAATTTAAAGTAAAAATAGCCAAAAGTTAAACCATTTCTTGCAGGTTAACCAAGTGTCGAATTTCACAGAAAATTGCCAACATAACACATTTGTGACTTCAAGAAACACTTTAACTGTACCAAACTTTGTGTGAAAATAACTTTCTGGAATTTAGCCAATCTTATCTTATCGTGAAGGCCGTGACTCTTGTTTGGTCCGACTCAAGCTGGTGATCACAATTTCTGTAGCGTAGAGAAAAAAACGAATGGCTTTCCGAAACTCTCTGTGACGAAATTGAAAATGTAATGTAGTGTAGAGTGCACGTGACAGATACGCAGACACCCAATGAGGCGTTTCGATGGGCTCTCCCAAGACCGCGTTATGCATTTCCGGGAAACTGAATTTCTCGCAAATTACGTCTGAAAAAGTATGATATTATAACACGCGATGAAAGTCAATGGATTAAACTGCAAATACCACCTTTTACTTTTTTCCTTGCCCGTAAGGAAACTAGCAGGAAAAGCCCTGAAACTGCTACTTTTAACCATTTCCACTATTTCTTATCTTTGAATAATGTAAAAAGTAGTGGGTTTGGGTGTTTTTTTTTCACCTTTACAGAATAAGAGCCGAATTGCTATAGTCTGTTCACAGTAAACTGAGCACTTTCGAAAGCACTCCTTAAGATCTGTTTGTATTCATCTTGTGTATTCTTCCGCCGCATGTAAAATTAACATTGCCATCGACCTGATCACTTTATTCATGCGCCCGTCACGTGAAACTGTGATACTATTATAGAAGTAAATATTTTAACAAATTTGCTAATTCTTACTATATGCATTAAAAAAACAGAAAGTAAAATATGTAATTTCATTATTTACAAATGTTTATGTAACACTTTTAATTCGACGTCAAGAGATGGAACTACTTTCCCTCGTCGTTACCAATGTTACTGGGCGCATGAATACCTGTCAGTGTGCCCGTTCAAATGTTCTCAGGTAGGGGCAGTGACATTTTTCAAAGGTTGATTTCGAAAGTGATCACTTTATCGTGAACGACCTTCACAACATTGATTTGCTGAGATACGCGTATACGCTCAAACACTGATTTCACACACAATATTTTTCTAGTAATTTCATTTAAGGCGCCCGTCTACCTGAAACTTTTTCCCACGTCTAGGCCGAGAAGCGCGGGAGCGATAAGGGCGACACTGCCACGCGCATCAAGTACGCCATCGCCGCTAAGCGCAAGGCTCTGAACTGGCGTGCAGTGTTCTCGTCGTGCTGCGTGTACCTATGGGACTTTCAGCGGTGACCATATTATTTTATTAGTGGGAAGTCTTTAGGAAGGTTCAGTGCAGGCGCCTATAGTAGTTTTGTATGTATCTGATGCGTGCATTTTGAGCTACAGCGCCTTGGAAAGGCTGTATTTTTTTTTTAGCTGTTTTGGAGTACTATGAATTGATGTTTCTAACGTACGCGATGTTTTGAAAGTACTTAACAGCTCTCGTCTGAAGTGTGTGTTCTTTTCGTAGATCAGCACGTTGGACGCACCCTTAATAGTTTCGTTGAAAAACGTGTATTTGGAACACTCTGCAACGCAGTTCAAGCGTCGGGTAGACGGGCACCTTAAAGGAGGACGTATCTCAGTTGGCCCAGAGAGCGCTCTCTCGCGCTCTCGCTCTCGCTCTCGCTCTCACGACGTAACGACGCCACAAGAACGTTCTCTGGTCGTCTCAATTCACCGGAGGACCGCGAAAGAGTGAGAGAGCATGAAGTTCCTCTCTGGCGCTCTCTTGCTCTCTCTGACCACGCGCCACATTTGTTTACATTGCTTCAACGTTTGAATGAGGTCATGGTAGCTTTCCGGGCCAGAACCGTGTCGCCAAAACCTGTAGGTGAATAACTGTATCTGTTTCAGCAATGAAAATAACTCACATAATACATATTTACAAATGCAAAGATAAGAATTTCTGACGAAAGGTAACGATTTGACCGTGCTTTTGTTTGCCACTTTAACATAGTATGCACATACAGTTGCTATAACACTACGGAAATGTATTAAAACAGAAAAAAAAATAGTATTTCACGCCTTAACAGTTATTCCACTGCTATAATTATTTGTGATAGTGAAACTTTTTGAACATAAATCAATCTAAGCTATGGTCGTGATTTTAGTTTAGCGTGATTTCGAGCCTTTTGGCGTCAGTTGTCTGCGTGACGTAGTGGTTGTTTCAGTTCCACAGAGAGGAAGAGAGAGAGAGAGAGAGAGAGAAGCCGTGCTCTCGCCTAGTTGTGCGAAAATATGTGCTCTCTCGAAAGAGTGTTCTTTAAATTGAGACACGACCTTCGTGCTCTCTCTCTCTCTCTCTGTGCTCTCGCTCTTTCACGCTCTCCCCGTCGAATTGAGACGACTAGAGAGCGTTCTCTNCTCTCTCTCTCTCTCTCTGTGCTCTCGCTCTTTCACGCTCTCCCCGTCGAATTGAGACGACTAGAGAGCGTTCTCTCTGACGTCATCATGACGTCACAAGAGCGAGAGCACGAGAGAGCGCCCTTTAGGCCAACTGAGGCCGTATTTATAGCTAAGCACGATTTCGGGAATTTTTTTATATATCAGCTGTGTGCACGACATCAGAGAGAGAGAGATAGAGAGAGAGAGATCGAATCAGAGCTCTCGCCAGGCTGTGTGAAAGAGAGTGCTCTCTGGAAAGAGTATCTGTTAACGTGAGACAAGGCCTGAGACACGGCACGGCGTAAGTACTGTGTGGGCAGGCGGACATGCGCGCGCACGCCGTGACGAAGGAACGTGCTTCATGTGGGTCAGCGGGTCGCCACTGGCTGGCGACGTTACTCCCCCCCCTCCCAGGCTACCTTCACGGCAAAGGATCGCCGCTCACTCACCACGTCTCCAACATTCCTTTGGAAGTAACCCCTGCCCTTACGAGCATTCCGATGCATACATGCTGTACACGGTTAACTAACCATTTTTCAAATCAAACCTTTGAAAAATGTCACCGCCCACGCCTGCACACAGTTTAACAGGCACGCTTGACTGCCGTACTCCCAGTACAGTTGGTAACAACGGAGGGGGAAGTAGTTCTGTGCCATAGAGTTAGTGTTGTAGAGAAACATTTGTGAATACCAAAATTATTTATTTCTATTTCTGTTTGTTTTTTTTAATGCATGTAAGTGCAACAACTGGATACTTTGTATTTGTAACCAGGCCCACCGCAATGTTAATTTTACATATGGTGGAATAATACACAATGTGCATGCGAGTGAGTAGATCTTAAGCAAGGCCTTCAAAAGTACTAAGTTTATCGTTGACAGTCTATAAGAACGTTCCTATAATGATTTGTTTATTTTTATGATTCTGTGGTATTACGGAATATATTGGTCTGATAAAAGTACAACCCCCTTTCTCGCTTGAAAATAATTTTACAAAAATTAATATCGGGAAATTACAGGAATTATAAATTTATACAGAAGGTTAAAAAAAAAAAAAAGTATGCCATATTTTGCGAGGAGGTAGTATGCACAAAAAAATTTCTAATAAACATGGGTTCGAAAACCTATACCATAAGAGCTATGAGCACTTGCTCACCATCGCTAGAGGAGGTACTCAATGTGATGTCTATTCATTGTAATGCGTCGTTGTGCCCTACGTCTTAAGGAATCATGCACCCCTTGAAACACTCCTGGTTCGTCTCGGATGTGCTGGCAGGCATTGCTGAAGCGTTCCTGTAGTTCTTGTGCATCACTGATAGGGGTCGCATACATCAAAACCTTCAAGTGTCACCACAACCAGAAATCCCAGGGATTAAGGTCAGGGGAACGTGGAGGCCAACGTACTGGACCTCCCCGACCATTCCATCGTCCATTAAACGACTGTGTTAGGTGTTCTCGGACATTTTTTTTAGAGAAAACAGACCGGTGCTCCGTCGTGCATGAACCGCATCTCTAACCTTTGAAGGCGCGTCACATCCTCCAGAAAGACAGGTAATAAGTTTTCTATAAAATCATGATACCTTGCATCATTCAATCTGTTTGGTAGCAAGTACGGTACAATTTGTCTATCGCCAATAATTCCTGCACACACATTAATTGAAAATCGGTGCTGTTGCCTTGCTTCTTCAACCGCTTGAGGAGTTTCTCGAGCCCACACATGTTAATTATGGAAATTAATAATCCCAGTTCGCGCTACGGAGATATGCAGCTGCACGGTAGCGATGGTCAACAAGTGCTCATAGCTGTTAAGGTATGGGTTTTAGGACCCATGTTTATAAGACATTTTTTTCTTGTTTTGGTGCATACTACCTCCTCTCGAAATATGGAACACTTTTGTTTTGCACGCGGTATGTTTGTACAAATGAAAAAAAAAAAAGTCGCATTATTATTATCATTGGCGGCCATAGTTAAAATTTATTGTTGATGCCATTAGAATAATACACATAAATTTTATGAAAATATTTCATGTGGTTAGACCATAATTTCATTTTAAGTTTTACAACATTTAAATTTAAAAAAATAGCCGGCAGTTATAATACCCTAATCGTAGGCGACCAAAATGCCAGACTTCAAAGATACTTTATCGTGACGTTCCTACGACTAACACTTTCCTGAAATCATGCATTGTGTTCGTATAACTTTTGAAATTATGTTTTGTGCAAGTTTCATGGTTTAAATAATAGTAAATGTGGTAAAAAAAAAAATCAGAAGTTTTCTCTTAAACGGTTTTATTTTTTATTTATTTTTTATCATTGATAGGTCACAAAACCGTGAAATATATTCAAAATATAGGGGAAACAATTAGGCACTTGAACACCTTTAAGGCTCCCGCCGACCTTGATCCCCAAACATCGAGCAAAGTTTCTCTCGCTTGTATATGTTTTATACAACAACCGCACATCATGTCTGTGTGACGTATGCCGACTGATACAATTTCACGAATATTCCATGCAAGAAAACTAGTTAACGTTTCACATTTACACCTCTAACGTGTATTTTTCGAAAGTGAGCATGGACAAAGCGGGGCGTTTACACGATCATTTTTAGAATAGAAAAAGAAACCATTGTGCAGAACTTTTGTCGGATGATGTAAACAAGCAGACCCCTTGTTTTTGCCGATACGCCGCTAGATGACGTAGGGCCTCCACCGGGAGCCTATGGGAAGACTGGACGCCGTGGTCGGTAAAGGGCTGTTCGTCCAGGAATGTCCGGGTATCTCAGCATTCCTGTGCTTCCTAGCCTCGAGCACGGAAAGTTGATCTCCGTTAGGCAACACACTCGGCACGTAATTAGAACCGACGCCTTCAAGAGTACTCACGTACTGCCTCATCAGCAGGTATTACAATGAGTTACACTACCTGCAGCATGTTAAACCAGCCTTTGTTGTGCTGTTGCCTGCCGGTGGCTCAACTTCCAACATAAGCCACGAACTCTTGCGGTAGGAGGAACTTAAATGCGCACCGAACGAGAAAAAAAATGCATTATTTTATGTTCGTACCAAAACCGCAGTTCAGCTCGCACACTTTACATGCGGTTGCGTTTCACAGAAAGAAAATATGATCCAAGTTTATACGTAAAAGTAAAAATCACAGTTTGACAATTTTTGAGAATTTATTATTAAATAATACCTCATTTGAATAAATGGCTAACTTTGATTGATTAAACAATGAGATATTTTAAAGAATGATACATAGTCACGCAGGAAAACATTTTTTTCATTTTAAAAACAAATGTAAAATGTAAAGAAATTCTACACATTTGAATTTAGCTGCCACTGAATTTACGGAAAATAATTTTGCTTATCATTTCCTAAAATGAATTAAAACAGCAAATTCAGCTTTCTCCATTACTTATTTAAGGGAAATGTAATCTCACGCCCGTAACGATACCCATACTAAAATGATTTATTTTTCTTTAATTATTTTTTAAAATACAGCTAATTGTAAGAAATAGCAAATTTTTGTGAAATATTTACTTTTCTAATAATAACGTCTACCAAACTCTTAATTCGACGTTAAGACATGAAACTACTTTCCCTCCGTCGCTACCAAATTTACTGGGCGCATGTCACTAGTGTGTATGTTAAATACACGCAGGTAAGGGCCGCGACATTTTTCAAAGGTTCATTTTAAAAGTGCTCCCTTTACCATGAACAGCTTTTACAATATGGCACTTTCCACACGAGTCTTTGGAGGGGGAGAGACCAATCAGGATTTTCAAAAGTACAGAGTTAATTAACAACGAATATGTCCTGCATCGTAAACTTAATTTTATATTTCACATTCTAATTCAGCTGCTCGCCGGGCGGTAAAGCTCAGTGCCTATACAGTAAAAAAAAAAAAAGTTGTACATGTTCTGGGATGATGGAAAATCGCGAACATTTCTTGAGCCAACATATATCCGATAACACTTCAGCTGGTTTATCCTTTTATGATTGGACGACTAATCACATAGGTTCTGCTTTATACTATCAGAATCCTCATTGGCCCAGTTAAACGGGATAGTAACTTTATACATGCATGACGGCCAATAAAAAAAGAAAAATGTCGGAAATATGTACAGTACTTTGAATCCTAACAAACAGCAACTTTTCCAGCGATAAACCACCATCTCTATACATGTTAAAAACAATTATTTGAAGACTAGCAGTCAAAATTTTTCCTGTATCACTACAAGTGAAGTATTGTGCTTTAACAACACACTGTTTTACGAAACACGATTAATTAGTTATTTATAGGGCCAGTGACTTTTCGCGTAAAAATCGGAGCACACAGTAGACTTCAAT
This sequence comes from Clitarchus hookeri, assembly GCA_002778355.1. NCBI lineage: Eukaryota > Metazoa > Arthropoda > Insecta > Phasmatodea > Phasmatidae > Clitarchus > Clitarchus hookeri. The sequence goes on from NQII01001807.1 coordinate 47,207, forward strand.
ACTATATACACACCTCAGCTGTTGTTATACCTCCATTGGCTGCTGGTGCCGTGTCCGTCTTTGACCAAGCCACTCGGGACTAAGTAACTCCGACACTGAACCTTCGTGATTCGTGCGCAAACGGTTAACACGGGCCAGGACATGTTTTAGCCAATCAAAGAAGCTGGACGACCTTATAGTGCTTTGGACTGTGTCTTGTCTCGAAATATTTTCGCGAAATATCACTGCCCCTAGTAATAACGTTTGCAAGTTTTTTTTTTTAATAGTTCATTTTATCCGCATCCATTTCAGTTACATAAATGGAAACTTTCATGGCTGAAACGGATGTGTATGAAATCAATTATTAAAAATGTTTTTTTAAAAATTGGTTCTATACTTTACTGACATCACAGAATACGCTGGTAGAGCGTTTTGTTAAGTGCGTCCTACTTTACCGTATAACAATGAGGTTTTGGAAAAACGCGACGGTCGATTAAACGCGATAGAGTTGCGGATACGACGGGCGAACTCAACATCTTGCACCACGTGACGTAGCGGCCTACCACACCGTTCCGTAGTTCTAGTCGTGCCACGTAGTACGTGAGAAAGCTACCTGTAGTGGATGTCGTTGCAATCATGGACAGTGTGCTAGTGCCAGGACATTCACGGAAACGCGAGAAACGCACGGAAAGTGGGCAGAAGATGGAGACAAAGAAGAAACGCCATTCCAGAGAAGAATACCGTTATAAGACGCCTGAGGGGCGTATCTGAGTTCGCGATAGATAGAGGTCTTAATAAAGATAAAATAACTACATTTGATTTCAGTTTGTTCACACGTCCTTCTTAATGTCTCTGTTTGGTTATAGTCAATTTAACTCGTGCTCATCATTAACACACTCTCAGTCTGTCTGTTGCCATACTATGTAATGTCTTCCACTCACGCAACCAGTCCAATAGTCCAGCCTTCCAGTCGTACTCTTCACTGCGCCGATGCTCGCAGTCGCAGATTTTCCTCACGTTGGGCAGTAAAACTCTAGAAAATTCTTCCAGATAAACGCAGAAACTCAATACAACCACGGTCAGAAGCGCACACCGCAAAAAAAGATTATCGTGTCGGCTCGCTTTGGTGTAACAGATACGTGGTTCTTGGTTTATCGCTCGCCTGTCATTCCAAACATTCCATTGACTCGCCGCAGCCGCTATCATGTAACTGCCGTGTCCCTCACTTGCACTCGCTCGCCCGGGACAAAGCAGCGAGCGCGTGACAACACCTTTCCCGACACCCGATAAAGTTGGTGAAATCGGCGCGGCATGTCGTGGTGGGTGCTTTGACCAAGAAAGTCGTGACAACGTGAGCAGTATTTCTCATTCGTTCAGGGAGTAAGGCAATTAGGACTTGGAAAACGCACATCTGACGAAAACGGTTACAAGCAAAGATGTTAAAATGTCCGCGAGGAGACGGCCTAGCCGTGCTTTGCGATGCGACGTGTAGACTAGGCCGTGGTTGTCGGCACCGATAAGCTAAACGTTTGCCGTACTACAGTTTATAACACGAATGGGATATCCGAGAAACGCGTTCGTGTCGCTTTGGATAAAAACCACTTCGACAGGAACTGTAGTCTCTGACCGAAAAGATTGTAGAAGGGAAGGGGGGATGATCCGGTAGTAAAATACTTGAAGACACGAAGTCTAAGATAAATCAACACATAATGTAATCACCGCCCACTGTGTGGAGGCACTACAGTACGGCGGAAAGCCCTAGCGGTAAGTACCTTGCGAGTAAGCTGTTCGCATATGCCTACCGACGAAAGCAAGCCCGTGCCGCTGACCCTAGGAAAGGCACGGACGGAGAAGACAAACTGTGCGAACTTCTGGACGATAAATATAAAGTTCTGCTATAAGCACAGTCCTCGCGTCACGAGATACTTTTGGAACGTACGTATAAATATCCATTGGAATACGGACATCTTAGCTTTATGGACGGATAAAGGTATTTTTTCTGAGTTGAAGTTTGTCTCGGCAAGCAGTGACTGTCAGCCGATACGAAGTAATATCGCGTTATTACCAAGTCTCGAGGGCTGTGTATGGACAGTTCATTCATGAGAATATGAAGTTATTTTTTAAAATGAAATACGGCAGGCACTTTTCGGAACATAAGGTAAAAGGGAAACGTTACACTGCATTAAGGACCGTTAGGAAGAAACTTCTTACACTCAGTTCATTCAAGTTTGTAATAATGATGACAATAATAATAATAATAAAACGTCTTTATTTTTTTTGGCGAAATTACGGTATTATCACCTTCTGTTACACATAACCACTTTACATAATAACACCTAACACTCATTTTTTAAAAAGATATATAAATAAAATAATTAAACAAAACTTAATGTCTACCATAAAATTATAAAGTAGCTTATATGAAATATATAAAAGCAACATACATAAAATAAAAATAAGCTGAATTGTGAACATGCACTATTTCTCTTTTGATGTATGTTTTTATGTGTATACATATATGCATATGCATTCACATACACAAATGACATATATTCATATACATATAATTTTACTATTTGTAAAAATAAACTGCAAGAAAACATCGATAAGCAAAAATTCTAAAACTGCAACTTAATTTAAGAATTTCTGAAGGAAAGAAAATCACAGCAAATAACTATTTAAACATGTGAAAAAGACCAAAAAAAAAATTAATTAATCTAAGACATCTAAAATTATGTCAGTTGCCTGAAAATAAACATAAATTAAAATAGTAACGCAATATTTACTCGCTCACGCACATTCACACACCTACATACAAAGAGAGTATATTTAATCAATTAAATAATAACATAGACATCAGAAACATCACAACAGTCGCATGAAGCAGAAAGCAAATAAGTTACAGATATTACAAAAGAGGAACCTCCACAATAAATGTTGTTGTTTATATCAAACCCATATTTCACGTTCATTAAAATATATATAACCTGACCAATCTGTTCCGGCATAATTTTTTTAATTTAGTGATTAAAATTATATTTCTTGCTTCCTGAGGTAAGCAATTCCTGAGTTTGGTTGCGGTGACGATGAAAGATGAAGCGAAAAATGAGTTGTGTTTTGGTACTAGAAGCTTTTGTTGATCGAGAGAACGTGTGTTTGAAGCAATGGGCGGTAATAAACGAGACAAAAGGTATCGAGGACATCCTGTTAGAAATTATTTCTTTAACAAGCAGATCTTGTGCAATAATAGCAGATTTTTTAAATCAAGCCATGGAAGAGTATGTCTGTATTTGGTTATATGGTCTTTCTTTTTAAGATTAAAAATAAGACCTACATAGTTGTTTTGTATTCGCTGAAGTCTCTGAGCTATATCTGCATGCAGGTCACTGAAGACTATATCAGCATAATCAAGGCGTGAAATTATTAATGATTCTGTTAAAGTCTCCGTCAATTTCACGGGTAAAAACTTTTTAAGCCTTCATAATGAATGTAAAGTGACATTTGTTTGTCTACAGATGTAAGTGAAATGTTCTGTCCATGTTAAAGTTTTATTTAATATTACACCTAGGTTATTTACGGACTTTGATAGAGGAATCGGCTCGCCATCAAGTATTATATTAGGAGCGCCAGTGACGTTTGGTGATATGAGTAGTGTCTAGTTCTAATAATAATGCTGTGGGATTTCTTAAGGTTTAGTAGTAGCACGTGCTTTGTTAACCATTCTAAGATGTTTGACAATTAATGGTTATTTGTGCCAATTGATGACGTAATATTACACGGATCAGCTGGCAGGTAGATTTGGTAGTCGTCTACATAAAGATGGTATTTACCATGTTTTAGCAGCTGATGGAGGTTATTAATAAAAATAGAAAATAGTAACGTCCCAGAACAGAGCCCTGGGGAACTCCAATTCCCAGGAAACTCGAATAAAATATTTTTATAGGAGGTGTGTGGCGTTCCCATGTTTAATACAATATTTTAGCTGCACGGAATACTTTATATAAGAGTTGCTATGTCGTCCGTGTGGGTTGTCCCATAAGCTAGCAGTTCAGAGGTATTATTTATTACCACTAAGGGTGTATTTGCAATTGACAAGTATAAGTGTACTTCCAAAATTAGTGTCCTTAAACAACTGAGACAATTGAACGCGGCGTGTGAGGCCGAGTTTTAAGGTTTGTGGAAAGGTCCCGCAGTGAGCGAATACCCTAAACATTAGGTCAAAACCAGGATTTGAACCATTTAATATATTTCTGTGGGGTTAGATTTATTGACAACATGTTTGAATGCTGATAACTATTATGTACAGCAATTGGTTTATACAGGCTACAGTTTTCAATTTAAAAATTGCCAACTTTATGCAAAAAAAAAATAGGCATGTAATTTAAAAAAATCAGTAGAGATGGCAACATAAATTTCTTAATTTAAAAATAATGAGCTGTTAATTACGCAGCAACCAGCAAATGTCCACACAGAACCACGCCTCCTGTATTTGTGATTCATATTTCAGGCGATAATTGTTAATTCCAGCCAATGAGCACTTGCGATAAGCGTGCCCACTTTACATGTTGTTGATAACTAACCATCTAACCTCACGCTAGATAACCAGTACTTAGTCACGCCATTCTGCCAGGCTGACATTTTCTAGCGGAGGCACTTCTTATAGCTAGGGGCAGTGATATTTCGCGAAAAGAATTGGAAGCAAGATACAGTCCAAAACACTGTAGGGTCGTCCAGCTTCTTTGATTGGCTAGAAAATGTTCTGGCCTGTGTTAACCGTTTGCGCACGAATCACGAAGGTTCAGTGTCGGAGTTACTTAGTCCCGAGTGGCTTGGTCAAAGACGGACACGGCACCAGCAGCCAATGGAGGTGTAAAAACAGCTGAGGTGTGCATATAGTATTGAAGTCTACTGCGTGCTCCGATTTTTACGCGAAAAGTCACTGGCCCTACTTATAGCGAATTTAATTCTCAAATAAGGAGATAAACGCATCTTCACTAATTACTTTGAAAGTAAAAATAACTGAACTGGATCCAGAGTCAGCGGAGCAGTTTGAGTGCAAATGTGACAAACAAAGAAGCAAGTTGCAGCGGGTGCGTACTGAATGCCGCCAATTGGCAGGCGAAATGCACGTCTATCGCACTTGGTGTTCGCGGCATGGCGGTGCTGTTGTACAGTCTGCTTTACCAAGGGCGGCTGTACGCCGACGGAGCAATCTCTGCCGCAGCCAAAGTGATGGGAAGCCCTCGTGCAAACCACCGCACGCGGCGATATTAAACACGTTATATCAGGGACACGTTTCGCTTTAATCACGCGGAATAATAATAATAAAACAAAATGCGGTGTGTAAGGTTCATTGCCGTCGCCGAGCAAGTAAGTACGTCGTTTGAACTTCAATAAGCGGCGTATCGCGCAAACTCGCGGGTACACACGTCTTAATGAACGTGTGTCCCTGTTAATCACGCGAAGCAACTGCAACGAGCGCCGCCGAAGCACGTTCTCCTAACTCTAGAATCGAACCGCGCGCGGACCAATCGCGTTTTCGTTTCGCGAACGCGATATCTGAAATCGACGTGACTGACGTAATTAAACGTCGATTGTATTCTCGGCCGTCGCCCGCCGGTGGAGTCGGAACGTTTTTTTTTTTTAAGTTGGGGAGATACAGGCTGAGATACGAGCCAAGGAAACTGGAGAATACGTTTTCAGAAGACTGCTGGGAGTTGACGGGTAAAGGATAAAAAAAAAAATTCGGGAGATTTCCCCCGGTATTAGCTTTTCAACCTAATAATAAAAACTTCACTGCCTCCCCCCCCCTCCCCACCACCATTATCTGTTAACAAGATAAAAAAATGTTCTGCTGCACTACTTAGTGAAATTTGGCTGTAATTACGACAGCTACAGCTACACAATTTATTAAAGTACTAAAGGGCGCGACAATTATACAGTTAAATTGGACCAGGGGTGGGGGAGGGAGAGCACGAGTGCTATGTTGTACTCGATCCACAAAATCTAAGAGGGTACCACGTACTCCTGTCAGGACTGGATCTGTGGGTGACATGTGTTAAGGGNGGGGGGGGGGGGACTTGTCCCGGGCGGCATATCTGCGCAGCGGGTGGGACCTTGCGGGACCTTTAATCGAAACTAATAAAAAAAACTATCTTAGGTCTAACACGACTCAAGAAGACTGACAAACTTAGCTGTACCGTAGATCGAGAGAGAGGAAGCTAATTCCATTAATTATATAGACGTTATCGACTCCTTTGCTGAGAGGAAAACTAGAAAGTTACTTTATAGTACAACAGGAGGGTGCGTGTAACAGTGTGCGCTTAAGGGAAACAATTGAATGCCATCTTGGATTTTCATATTTTTTGTAACTATTTGTTTTTTTAAATTAATTTTAGAGAAAGTGACTTTGTTAAGGCATCGAACTTTCTTTAATTATAATAAATAGATAATTATGTTTTGGTTTTTTGCACTACTGTAGCTTTTTTGTAGTCATTCTCAGAAGGAAATTAATAATTAATTCAAGTTTATTCCACGTGTTAAATAAATAAAGAAAATACATTGACATCATCTGAGTGATATGCTATGCCTTGTAAAGAATAAAATTCAGTAATGAAAGCCGAATACGTTTCATGATTCAAAAACTGGTAACACCAATATAATTTCTCTCCACCCTTTAAAATTTTCATGTAATATTCATTGTTATGTGGCATGCCTATAAATAAAAACCTTTTCAGTAACACGGCATGAAAGATTCTAATTAGTTTAAATACTTTATAATTTTTTTTAAATCACAGGCTGTTTTCGCTTAGTCAAAATAACCCATTTTCAGTTAACTTGAGTAAAAATAATTACAAATAAGTATTTATAATGTTTAAAATTACCTCAAAACTTGGCTTGTTATATATATAAAAAAAAATAGATGAACCCACCTTTCGCCGTATACTACCAAGCAGGAGGGGGGGGGGGCAGATGCCAACATGCCCTCCGCCCCCCTTTTTTAACCATCAAAGATGGTATTACCCCTGTAAGTTGTCTCACGGACAGTGCACTCGTCTGACAGTTCTGATGGCAGTCCTGTTAGATGTCTCTGGGTACAGCAGTGTCGCACCCTCTCCGCCGAAGACGATGTTTTATTTCGCCATGGAAATAACTGCACGGAATACTACTTACAGAACTGTCAAAAAGTGCACTCGTTCGTGTGACAACCTATAAAAAAAAATTAATATACATACTGAGGAGCGATAAATAATTTTCATAGTGTTACAAAAGTGTTATAACAAGGGAAGATAAAACATCAACACTGATTTCTCTCGAAATAAATACCACGCATAGCAATTAACTTGTAATACTGTCACATATTCGCAAATATGAATTTATAATTTTCAACATTAAATTAATTAATAATGCATCATCACAGTCATGTGTCTATGACATAGTAGGTTAAGCGAAGGGCCTGGCGGAGGTAAGTAAGGCTTAGCGTCTCATCGACAGCAAGGTCATTGAAGACGGAGTATGTTGTTTAGGGAAGCACGAACGTGAAGGAATTGGACGTGTACACAGAAAAAATTCGAATGTTGCGACAACAGTAATTTTTTTGGTATCCTCACTGCGTTTTATAAGTAGATCGAGTCAGGTATAATTCAGTGAATAGTTCCAAAAGTTCCAGGTAAGTACGCGCGCGCGCACACACACACACACACACTCAATCAAGACACGAACACGCAGGCTGGAAGGTTATCGCATAAGCGTATCTCCGTAGCGTACTCGGCCACACGCAGACTTACGGCGCGAGGAATTGCGTGTGAAACTTGGACGAGGCACCGGTGTCTTTGTGTTCGCACTGAATTTTAAATGAATTTCTACGAATATTCGACACTTCCTGAATTGGTTGTTACACTGTTTGACGCTGAAATCACAGTCTGGCTGTGCGTTTCTCAAGGCCATTTGCACCAGACTAATAATAATAATAAAAGCAGCCCATCTTTCCTTGGGAAGGTAGGCTAAAAATGGAGAGGAGCAAACGCAGCTTCTGCAACTCTTACAGTATTGCAACAAATTCTCGGGAACAGGAACTTTTGTGTGGTAAAAAAAAAATCGTGATTAGTCTGCGGACTCTATTAGAAGGTAGCATTAATGTAATTTTGTAGGAATTATTAGGTGATTATCTTTATATTTCTGTGTTAGACGGCGATTTTTGTTCACGTTTATAATTTTCCGAAAATATGTCTACATGGTTTTGTTAGATTAATAGAATTGTAATATGTTTTGCAATATTTTAAGTTTCTATCGAATTTTAATTTTTTGTTAATAATTTTAATTAGTTTTTTTTAGGAATCCTGGTTAGGTTTTTTTTCAGTTTCCAGTTTTTCTGAAGAATTTTTGAGATTTCTAACGATTTTTTAATGTTTCTACGGATATAAAAACATTTTTTTTTTTACTATTTACAGGGATTTTCATGCGATTTTTATGGGTTCTTATTGATTTTTATGAGATTTTTTTTCCATCGTGTACATCGATTTTCTTAGGTAGAATTCAATAAAATATTTGATCGTGTGAAATGGGCTTTACTTTCAAGCCAGCATCTTTCGTTTTGTTGGTTGCTGCCAATGTACGAGACCTTTGTACACGACTGTTCAGTGCCCACTCGCACCGCTGCCTGCTTGTTACCGGCTCGCAGTTCAACTGTCGCCCAATCGTAGTAGTAGGACAAAAATAACAAGTGCTTAAATCCTGACTGACTACCGGATGAACTCGCGAAATATAAGGGCTCTACTAAATGCATGTCACCCTTCAGGGCAAAGGGGCCAAGAGGTCAGTAGGAGTCCGCTCTACATGAGCGGCGGAACACAGCTTTACAATCAAGCCACGCGCTTACGAGTAAACAAGTTTTAATGCTACATATAAATTGCAATACTAAGTAGATGATTTATACAAATTCTTTTTAATGAATGTATTGATACTGCACTATTACCAATGTACGTGTTTCAAGAACAATAGAATAATACTTTATCCAGTGCATCCCCCCCCCCCCNACCATTGCTCGTAATCCCATCACTATATAGATGTTATACCGCCTAATGTACACTCACCGCACAACATTCATTAATTGATTCATTTATTAGGCCTACAACAGTTTTTAATTTCTACACCGTCGTGACGTGGTACATCTCAAAAATTTTTCTTCAACAATGTTTTACGCACACTGAAGCACGCAAAGCTAAACTTTGTCAAATGCGACAGGTCCAGTTGCAAGTTATCAACAGTAGCAATATGTTTTCAGAATTCAGTAACAGGTAACATGCTCGTGAAATTGTTCATTTTCGCTCTGGCACAAACGCAACAGACAAAGAAGCTGCCTGAGAATATTAGTCCGACGAATGCATCAAAAGTACGAAATGCGTCGTACTGAAAACTATGTCAGTTATTATGAATTAACTTTTAAGTCAATTCATACCTGAAAGCGCTCATGAGCGTAGCTAAATAATGAGTCATGATTGGGTAGAGCACACCAGTATAAGACAACGCAATAACTATTTATGTGACCATGAATCGGGGGAGCTTAAATGGAATACCAAGAGGGTAATTAATTATATTAAGTATTATTACCTCACGCCATTACTATTACAGTCTAATTGGAAAGACCCCACCTTGTTCATGTTGCCGGAGGCTGATTCTAGGAGGCGGTTAACGACGGCCGGACACACCCATCTTCAGTTACCTTCTCGTTCCAATGGCCCGACGACAAAAGACGCCACTCCCGGTGTTACGCTGGCCTATATCGGGCGCGTTGTTTAATATTTTCGGTCCCGTTAACTGGCCGGTGGAGGGAATTTCTGCAACTGTCTTTCGCAAGGTGTTATTGCAATCACGCTAGTGCCCTGGTTCAATGTTTGAAGGTGTGACCAGGCAGGCCGTTCAGCTAAGGCCTGATCACTTCATAACACAGTGCTCACGTGAAAAATGGACGCGGTCAAAATTAACAAAAAATAATTGTAAACATTTTAGTAATGTTATGAATGCTTTCTAGTTTTACCAAGTTGAAGTCGCTATCTGTGGCAAGTCTAGTTATATTACGGCTTACGGTGTAAGAGATACGCTGGATTATAATTCCAGGAAGTGAATCTCGTGTCTTGCGTTCGCAATGAGACGTTACCGTTTTTTCGGTATCCCAACATCTGCCACTAACTGCTGTCCAAAAGTAGATGTTCAAGCAGAGAAGTGGCGAAAACTCCATCGTGACATGTTATGATCACAGAGTAGATGAGAATAACAGGTTTTAAGGCCCGAAGGCCAGCACACCCTCCATCCTCCCGAACTGCAACTGTACTCGGATGAGTAAGACAGTGTTGAGATGAGAATGACAGAGGTGAAATGGCCCTTTACGCAGCAAACTCCAGTCGTACTCACCAGCAAAATGGCGTCACTTATCAGGAAAACGTCGGAACGCGCCGTTCGCCAATCAACGCCTGGTAACTTACTGGCCAGCTGGCAACACAGCCAATAGGGGAACCTTTCGCAGCATGCAGTAGCCAATCAGACAAAGACCCATTCTCAGACTCTGGCACAGCCAATCAGAGAATGGGTACGCCTACATCAAAGGAACCGCCGTGTCATTTAGTCGCTTTGCATTTATTTACTCCACGCTTCGATCCTGTATGTGGTATACGTCAAACAGAATAGTCTATTCCAAGAATTCCAGGCGGACCAGTAGTAGTATGGCACTCTGGTGGAATGGCACGAATGATGCCGTACGAAGAGTTTATTTTTCTCAGCCTTTCACATAAAGGCATTTGAAGGCCAAGTGTGCGGAATGCTGTTGCACAGCAAAGCACAGTTTTATAAAAGGCAATAATGTGACACGACGACACGCATTGGGAATTACACGTGAGACGCTGCGAGTTCTGACTGAAAAAAAAAAAACAGTTCCAGTCTCATTCTCTGAACGTTATGGAAAAAAGTACTAGTGAAATATTTACTCCTGCTTTTCTCAAAACCATGCACTTTAAAAAAAAAAATTGCAACCAATATCAGGATAACACCTTTAACATGTATGTATATCATTTTTTTATTCCGAAAATTGATTATAATGAAGAAACTTTTTTTTTAAAGCTCGCCGTTTAAGAGTTCCGTGAACCAATTTAACTAGGTAACGAAATCATTTATATATATATATATATGTAGAGAGAGATAGAGAGAGAAAGAGAGAGAGAGAGAGAGTTTTGAGAGAGTTTTAAGCGAGCCTAGCGAACACAATAACGACTAACATCAAAAGAGTGAGATTGGACGCTTCTCCCCTGAAAACAATTAGTCAACATAAAGAAGTAAGAAATAATGGCGAATAGGGTCTTTAATGAGCGAGACCACTTTGTTCAAGACTGCAGGTTAATTTTATCTATAGTTCGCGCAACTGAACTCTAGCAAAACAACAAAAACAATAAGATGTGTTGAAAAAAACTTCCTTTTAACTGGAGTTGCCTGGCGGCTTGGATAGGAGGCACCTGGACGCACGCCAACATAAACGGGACTCAGGTAGACTTCCAAGGTCGGAAGGGAAGTTAGCTAGAGCGGCGGCCAGTTATTGCCATTTCATATTTGGCTTCGCTCGTGTTGTCGGTCCTCGTGCCAATCCCAGCTCTTCCAGGCAGGACTACGAGGAAGTACGCGGGGAAAAAAATTTTTTGAAACTTCGTTCAGACAAAGCCATTGGCTTTAACGCCGCAATCGCCCGAGAACACGTCGCTTTCAAACTTGGTGTTTATCGCGAGAGCGGCAAGATAAGCTATCGCCTCCCACACGCCCAAGTCGAACAAAAGCACGCCGACCGCGGAAGGCCACCTGACAAGGCGACTCGACCCCAAGCCGAGTGCGTATCACGAAAATATGTGAACTACGCAAGGTCACGTCTTTATCTCCCTTCCTTCTTCTCTAACGTACCCCGTCCTCCTCCTGGATAAGACGAAACGCTAGGCTGCGGGCGTCGGTGAGTTGTTTGATATTTGTGTGCGTAGTTTTAATAGCGTGTTATCTGCATGATGATAGTAGGGGCAGTGAAATCGGAGCACACAGTAGACTTCAATACTATATACACACCACAGCTGTTGTTGTACCTCCATTGGCTGCTGGTGCCGTGTCCGTCTTTGACCAAGCCACTCGGGACTAAGTAACTCCGGACACTGAACCTTCGTGATTCGTGCGCAAACGGTTAACACGGGTCACAACATTTTATAGCCAATCAAAGAAGTTGGACGACCCTACAGCGCTTTGAACTGTATCTTGTCTCGAAATCTTTTCGCGAAATATCACTGGCCCTAATCATTTGTAATTAATATAAGTTAAAACAGAGAGAAAATAGGTGTGTTGGTAATGTTAAGTAAAAAATATTATTACTCATGCAAAATATTATTAAACTGAGTGCGGACAAATGTGGCGCGTTGTCCCTTTGACGTAGTCTTCTCGACTTAGATAAGCTGTGCTAGCGTGAGGCGTAGGAATATCCTGAAAGTAGAACTTTAGCAGGGCTTCGGAAAAGTTGGAAGTAACCATGAATGGACTATATCAAAAGTTTAACACAACGTTGAGTTTCAGCTAAGTTTTTCTTGAAGTCACAGGAGCGGCATGTCGAAGTTTCCCTGATATCCGCCACTTTCACCTGCGGCAATGGCTTAACTTCTGGCTACTTTGACTTTCAATTTTATCTCAAAACTTGAAATTGGAATACAAGCGAACCGGGTAACAAATTTCAAAGAAATATACTTCGTGACATTCTTCATTCATTCGTGACAAATTTCTTATTTATTCATCAAACTTTCTCCCTTCTTCTCAAATATTCCTCAGTCCATTTATTACTCATATATTCTTCGAAAATGTATCATTTATTCCTTAAATTTTCATTATTGTTATTATTACTCAGATATTACTAATATATAATATCGTAATAACATGTGCAATTATTTTGAGCTGCTGCCAAACGGAGTAATAAAAAAAAACATATCAACTGGTTCATTCTTTTTTGAAAATCAATTTTCCTCCATTGTCATATTATCGTCAGATCATTGATTCATTCACAACGCAAAATAATGTAATATGATAAATATTTAGAAAATAATTTTAGCCTCTTGAACGATTGAATAGGTCAGAATAAAAAAGTGAAATGGCGCTGATTGGCTATGCGAGACTGTGGGAACGGCCCTTGTGTATGATTGGCTAACCCGAGCAAGAGACAGATTCCCTATTGGCTGGACTGTCGGCTGGCGAGTTTATATGCCAGGCGCTGATTGGAGAACGACGTCCCGATAGTAGATAAACACACAAAGAAGAAATGGAGTGGCGTTTGCTTTGCGGCGGCCGTGCCCATCCTCTGATTGGTTACGCGCGGCTCTAGGACAGGACCACAGAATAGATAAGTAGATAGAAGCGAAATAGCGTGGAGGCTCCTTTGAAGTAAACGAACTCCGCCGCTCATTGGCCGCGCGAATCTGTGGAAACGGGCCTTGTGTCTGATTGGCTATTGTATGTTACGGGATGCATCCTATTGGTCAGGCTCCCGTCTTGGAAGTCAGTCTCTGAGAGGTGATTGCTGAACAAAGTTCCGCAAAATTGCTGCCCGGTGAGGCCATTTTGTTGGCGTGTGCGGTTCGAGTTCACGGTATAAGATGCTGTTTCACTCATCGACTGAAGATGAGGTCGATCGATCTCGCTGGCTACGCACAACCAATCTCCGTGTCCCAACATCGAACTGCTTTTCTGCCAACACGACCAACAAAAACGGCGTGCATTGGATTCGAGGTTAGAACACTGTTTAGTAAACAAGTGCTTTGGATTCGAGGTTATAACACTATTTAGCAAACAAGTGCATTGGATTCGAGGTTAGAACACTGTTTAGTAAACAAGTGCTTTGGATTCGAGGTTATAACACTATTTAGCAAACAAGTGCATTGGATTCGAGGTTAGAACACTGTTTAGTAAACAAGTGCTTTGGATTCGATGTTAGAAAACTGTTTAGTAAACAAGTGCTTTGTATTCGAGGTTAGAACACTGTTTAGCAAACAAGTGCTTTGGATTCGAGGTTAGACCACTGTTTAGTAAACAAGAGTTTGAGATGTTTGTATACTTCCTCTAACCAATGTTGCAATGCAGTTTGATTAAATTCCAATTGGTAAAAGTACTTTATCCATATAAGAGTACACTTTTCATTTAAAAATTAAAATGCAAACAAACACTTTCGTCATTGTTTGACAGTTGTGTTGCTTCGGGGTCGGTCAGTGCAGGGTACATGCGCAGAAGACGAACAAGCGGTCTACCTCGTCTTTAATCTATACGGCTTCACTTCCGTATTCTGAAGTGTTCCGTTGTACGGCGCTGACGTTTCGCCAGCTCAGCAGGGGACAAGGAGTGCAGTCTCGGATCGGGCAAGCAACCAGGCAGCATCTGGCATCTGCCCGAGTTGGAGTTCGGCCAGCCGCATCCCGCTCAAGCCAGAGATGGAACTTCATCGCTACTGTCATCTTATAACGGCCTATACGCAGAGACCTGCAAAATTCGCGTATTAATTTCGGGACAAGCTAGAATACGAAACACTGTGTTTTTTAAAATTCAGCCATTGGTCCACACGGTGTTTGACACCTCCTGGAGAAGGCTGGCCTTCTACTGTGATAACAGACAACCAATGTGCGGTTGTAATCGGCATATTTGTACACAAGACTGGAGAGTCTAGCCTGCAGGTCATCGAACTCACCAATTTTTTTTTGTCTCTACCCATACTTATTACTGTACAGAAAAGGCATACAAGTATTACGCATCTATATTGCTATAAACACCCACACTTGACCCGAGACTCAAATATGTAGACTCAAATATACTCAAATTTACAAAAAAAAAAAAAAAAAAANGTGGTAAAATAGGTTATGGTTGCAAATCAGTATCGATATTGCCGTAGTAAATGAGTAGCAAACCTACGAATACGTTAAGAATTGTGAAATATAATTCAAAACACGTGGAGTATTTTTCTTGGCCACGTGGGCAAAATAAGTTGTCGAGTGCCAAATTCGTGACACTATTTGGCTTCAGCGGTTCTGGCAGTGCCAATTCTTCAATTCTAACTTTTTAGGAAGAAAAGAATTATAAAAAATATGTATTACTTGAGCTGACAAATTACATTGCAAACCCTATTGCTTGAATGTAGTCCACGCACATTTAAAAGTAGGGCATATATAAAATCAGATTTGTCAGTATGTATTCGTATTACTCACGTAAACAGTATTGTGACAATTTAGACTAATAATTTGCGATACTTTATTCAAATATCACAGTTCAAATAGCGAAACGATCCTCTCAGATAACTGTGAAACGAAAATATGGTAAACAGAATAAATATTTTCCTCAGGGCAATGGGGCCGCGGTGGTGTAGTAGCCAGACTCCCACCTAGGCGAGCCGGGGTCGATTCTTGGCGGGGTAGCTCCCGGATTCTCGCATGTGGTGATCGTGCAGGACGATGCCGCTGGTCGGCGGGTTATCTCGGTGATCTCCAGTTTCCACAGCTTTTTTCATTCCGGCGCTGCTCCACACTCACCTCGCTTCGCCCTTATTCCAGCGCTTTCACAACTTAACCCAGACGAGCTCGCATTAGTGTGCGCTCGCATTCTTCCCAGGGCGGATTTCACGCTAAACCGGAACAAACTGCGCGATTTCATCGGCGCTGTGTTGTCGCCTGCAGCCGTAGCGCATCGAACAAAACACATTGTCATTAAGTGCAAAATATGGCCGGGTTGGGAATGAGAGAGTGGGCAAGAGAATCACACGACTTACCACCTGACTCTACGGTGGGCCAATACGTCGGCAATCATTCGACGAACCTTACCACGCACAAATGTGTTGACGTACAAACATGTCGATAACTTCCTCGTGACACCGACGGCGAACTTTGCTCACTCCTACGGCGCTCTGGCTGTTATCACTGGACGTTGCGCGCTGAACAGAGAGTAATGTCCAATGAAGTGAGTGGCCGTGGTGGTGAAGTGGTTAGACTACACGCCTCCCACCTAGGGTTCGAATCCCGGCGGGGTCATTCCCGGATTTTCGCACGTGTGAATCGTGTGGGGAAAAATGCCGCTGGTCGATCACCCGTTTCCCCCGCTCTTGCATTCCGACACTGCTCCATTTCCACCTCGCTTCACCCTCGTCGGCTCTCAAGACCTCGTTTTAAAGGGTCCCGCCTGCCTGCATCGGTTTTTCTCTTTTTTTTTGGCCGAGAAGCGCGGGAGCTATAAGGGTCACACTGGCACGCGCTACAAGAGCACCATCACCGCTACGCGCAGGGCTCTGAACTGACGTATAGTGTTCTCGTAGTGCTGCGTGTACCTATAGGACTTTCAGCTGTGACCCTATCATTTTATTGATGAAAAAATGTATAGCGAAGTTCAATACAGGCTCCTATCGTAGTTTGACTCGTGTCCGACTAGTATGTTTTAAGATACGGCAGTCTGAAAAAGCCGTTTTTAACTATACTGGAGGGCTCCAAAATAATATTTACAGCATGCGTGGTAACTTTAAAATACCATTCCGTCCTCGTCTGGGGTGTGATGTCTTTTCGTAAGTAAACATACTGAAGGCGCGTTTACTACTAGTTATGGGGAAAAAAACACTATTTCAAACACTTTGCAACGCAGTTCAAGCGCCTGGCAGACGGAGCCCTTGAGGGTGTTCGCCATGGGAAAATGTGTTATTTTATATTTGCACCATATATAGCTCGACTTTTAGACATTATCAGTGAGTACTTTTTCCTCACAAAGAAAATAGTTTCACTGTATAGTTTTCGCATAAATACATGTCAAAATCATAATTTTTACTACATCAGAGATGTACAAATAATGAGGATCATCTAACGTACAGAAATGAGATATTTCACACTGAAAGAAGATGACAAGAGCTACTTCAAGACTTCTCTAAAATTGCAGAAGGAAATGGTTTTTGCAATTTCAAAAATATTGCTGAAAATAAGGAAATTTAAATTTTTAATTTTAGATTTCGGTTGTTTCTAAATTTATAGAAAATAAATTTTACTTAACATACGTTAAAATGAGTTATATTAGGACAAGTTCTTTCAGCAGCAATTTTAAATTTTCTGCAAATAATTTGGTTATTTTATTTGCACATTACAATGACAGTAAAATTTCGACTTTGACGTGTCATTCTGCAGAAACCATGCGATCGAAAAAAAAATGTTATCTGAAGAAAAGATAGTCACAAATAACGTCTACACGTTGAACAATATACAGTGCAAATATAAAGTAACAGTTTGTTTGGTGGCCCGCGCCTTGAAGAGCCGCTCCACCCCACCCTGCCGGGAACCGAACCCGGTTCACCACGGTGAGAGACGACCGCTATGGACCCCGGTGTCAGTTGGAGTGCGTGCAGCTGGAGGCAGGGGATATTTCCTGAGCGCTGATATTGGAAAGCCGGCGTGCGAGCGGATGGCGGGCGGAGAGGAGAGGGCCCGGGCCCGGGGATGCTGGCTGTGGACCAGCCAGTTCCTGGTAGTTCCCCGCCGGCATGCGGGCTTCGCACAGCTGGTCGCCGAGGACACGCCGTGCCCGCGCCAGCACACTGTGGTCGGCTACCAACTGCACGCCGCGCCGCTACCAACTTTACTCACACAACAACTACTACTGTATCGCAAAAACGAAAATGGCCAGACACAATGTCAAGTAAGCACTTTCGAAACAAAGCTCTGGAAAAAATAAAATACTGCCTTTAACTACACACATGTATGTTACGCATACACTAGCACGCAGGTTCCCAGTTAAGTTGGCAATTTTAAGACGCAAAGTTCTATTACCAGCGCAATGTCTAAATTTATGCCCTATGAAGTTTTTAATTTTTGGTTTTTGAAAATACCACACTACGAATTCGTGTATCAGTAACACGATTACGTTCTTGACAGTTCCACTGTTTTACCTGGCTGTGGCGTATAGGGGCCTAAATAAAGTGACCAGGCCCATGGTAATGCTAATTTTACATACGGCAGGAGGATACAAAACGAGAAGGAAAAGTAGACCCTAAGCAGGGCTTTCAAAAGTGCTCAATTAAACATGAACAGCCTACTGTAATCTTATTCTGCTACACAAGAACTAAATAAATAAAAAAATTTGGTTTATATATTTATAGCTTGTGAGTTGTTAAGTATTATCAATTACATTTTAACCTGCCACAGGAGTTGGCAAAAACGCCGGCAGTGTTACATGTCGCTGGTCTGCGCTGCTGATCTTGCCAACCCCGCGCGAGCGGGCGGAAGAGAAGGACAGGGTAGTGATGATAACGGGCAGCACGCCAATGGAATGTTTTGAATGATAGGTGAGCGTACGAACAGCGTATCTGTTACAAAAAGCGAGCCGGCACGATGATCCTTTTTTTTTTTTCCCCGCGCACGCTGCTGGCCCTGGTTGTATTGATTTCTGCGTTTATCTGAAGAATGCTCTGGATTACTGACCTCGTTCCCTCAGCGCGATTCGGGGTGCGTCGAACCTTCCAGATGGTCAGGGCGACCGATATAAAAGTGCGACAGGCCTCCGAGCCGAGGAGTTGACGAGTGAATGAGTGGCCGAGTTCCGAACGATAGAAGACGAGCAGCGAGAGAAGAGACCAGCGGAAGGGAAATCTGCGACTGCGAGTATCAATCAGTGAAGAGTGCGGCTGGCAGGCTGGACTATTGGATAAGACGCGTAAGTCAAATGCATTAAAAATGGTGGCAACATATAGACTGATGAGTATGAGTTAATTGACTGTAACCAAACAGAGACAATTAAGAAGGATGTTAATCAGAGTTGAAATAGACATTAAAGATTGCGCTCACTGTTAAATAAAAGAGTAATAGTGGATACGGATAATTTAATGCTGTAAATAATAGCTGTGTGAATAAATTAAAAATCAAATCTAGGTATTTTATTTATATTTTTTATTAAGACCTCCATCTCTCACGAACTCAGATACGCCCCTCAGGCGTCCCATGTAACACAGGTGTCATAAGTGGGATGGAGGCAATTTTAAATTAATCAATTGTAAATTGAGTTATGTATTTAATAAATAATTAGTGATATAAAAAAATTAAAACTTTTTAATTGAGGGACTAAGTAGCCAAGTGAACGCAAGTGCAAATAACTTGAGGGAAGATGTAAATACCCAAATTAGTAGTGTGAAAGAAAGGGTGAATTAAACTGTAAATATAAAAATTAGTTCTTTAATTGAAACTGTAAACAGTGTAAACGAGAAATTAAATAGCCAGATAACAACTGTAAATGAGAATGTAGGCAGGAAAATGGAAAGCATTTGCAAGTTAGTGAACACGAGGATTAACAGTGTTAATGAAAGAATAGACAGCGTAAATTAAATAGTGAACAGCGTAAACAACAGGATGGACAGTGTAAATGAAAACGTTGACAGTGTCAGTGGAAGGGTGGACAGTGTCGAGAATGAAATGAGCGCGATGAGGAAGGAATGGCAGGGATTACTTGAGCAGCGGAGCTCTACAACCACTACATCGTCAGTCGAAAAAAAAAGTGAGGAAGCAGTGCAAGCCGTAACCAACGCAGCAACCTCAGAGGATAGCCAGCAGCTCTGCAGCATTGGTGTCGCGCAGAGTGATGAGGGGAAGGGGGTCTCAATTAAGTCCGCTCCTCATGATGGCCTGACTTCTTGGAGGGAGTACCAACACCAGTTTGAAATAGTCGCCACCCTGAGTGACTGGTCAGCCGAGCAGCGGGCTTACTACCTTGCGGGTGTACTGAGAGGTCCTGCATTGAGCATACTACAATCTCTGCCAGAGCGACCTCGACTGGGGTACCATACACTAGGGGCGGCTTCGGAACCACGTTTTGGTGGACGATACCTGCGACATGCCCACCATGCCCAACTGCGAAGCCGCGTCCAGCGACCAGGAGAGTCACTGCAGGAGCTATGGCAAGACATTGTGCGGCTCTCCCACCAATCCTTGGAAGGGAGCCCCGAGGAGGCGCGCGACATCATCGCAGTCGGCTTCTTCATCGACGCCATCGCCGACACAGAGGTACGGCAAGTGGTACATATGACTGCACCACACAACATGCAGGACGCCCTGGCCCGAGCACTGGAGGTGGAGTCAGCACAAGACAGGGAGCCGCAACCCAACGTCAGGCATGGGCAGTGATGCTGAATGAAGACGACGAAGACAGCACGGAGAAGACACCGAAGGAGTTGCAGATGGCTGTGAAGGACATCGCTTCCAGGGTCCGTGCTACAGAGCTTCGCAACCCCCCCCCCCCC
>NQII01001807.1:77882-96544 GCA_002778355.1 Clitarchus hookeri
ATGCAGAAGTGCCGCAAGACGACGTGGCATGGATTCGACTAATGACTGAAGGTACGCAGGAGGCATTGAAATCTGCGCCAGTTTGATAAAGAGTTGCTCGTCTGTCACGAGTAATGATTCTCGTCAGTCGTCGTTTGTCCTGTTCTTTCACTATCTTTTTTCCGTCCGCAGCGATGTCGAAGATTTGACGTTTTACCGGATTCCCGATATTCACGGCACACTCGTGATATGGTCGTACGCGAAAATCCAAATGTTATCGCTACCTCGGAGATGCTATGTCCCATCTCTCGTGCGCCGACTATAACACCACGTTCAAACTCACTTAAATCTTGATAACCTGCCATTGTAGCAGCAGTAACCGATCTAGCTGCCGACCGCATCGCGTTACTCCGATTGGTTCCACACCTCTGTTATTTGCATACGCACGCCTATAACAGTTTTTTTTCTTTCTTTCTTTCTTCTCCCTTCAGTGTAGCTGTGTTGGCAATGCCTGGTAAGAAACAGTTCTCACACAAAATACATNAAACTCACTTAAATTTTGATAACCTGCCATTGTAGCAGCAGTAACCGATCTAGCTGCCGACCGCATCGCGTTACTCCGATTGGTTCCACACCTCTGTTATTTGCATACGCACGCCTATACCAGTTTTTTTTCTTTCTTTCTTTCTTTCTTCTCCCTTCAGTGTAGCTGTGTTGGCAATGCCTGGTAAGAAACAGTTCTCACACAAAATACATACTATTTAAAAGAGTGTGCAAAAATGGGTTGCGTTGCCTCTTTGGTGTAATTTTCTAGACTTGATTAAGTTCTGCTTGCCTGGAAGCAGAACTGTAAGCATCGCTTCGGAAACGTTGGAAGTAACGGTGAATAAACTATAGACGTTGTACAAACTATACATGTTGAACAGACGACAAGTCTGGAGACCTGGCTGGTCAAGGAAGGGTGTCAACCGACCGAATGCATGTCTGGGAAACTTGTGCTGTACGTCGGCGGGACACTTGCTAGCTTCTAACGTAATCATTTCTGTTAATCTACACTGAGGAGTAATCCCGTCGATTCCAAGTCTGGGAACAACAGGTTATTAGCACGTTATTATAAGAAGAGACATATTTCAAGACCTGTTTTTCGGAACATTGGTTCTTTCGATTGCGATGTTGCTAAGGATGATTCTGTTTTCGTAAAGCAAGTTACTACAGCAGAAGAGAGCTTCATTCTACTCAGCTTTATGTGCAGATTCGCTTTGCAAGGAATGACTGCACACGATGGATCTGGTATTCTCGAAGTTTGCTTTTTCAGACATCCTCACAATAGTAAAGTGACTGGTGTTAATTATTTGAGTCAGATTGATTCAAGAGACATTATATGTTGGAAGACTTTTGCGATTAATGAACTTGTTGCTTGTTGCAGGTTTATACCGCGATTGGCGGAAACCAATCTTCAATGAAAAGTATAAAAACCATGGCTCGAAAATCACAATTCCAAGAGATGACCTTTGGGCTTCCTTCTTGGCGTCATAAGTCAGCATACCGCAGCTGTGAATCGACTCCTCCGAACATAACAAGCTGCTCCAGGTTTCGCGGCTCGTAAACAGATGACGTGGCTGAGATATGCGCAGTTTGGGCTGAGTGACTGACCGCAGCTGGGTCAATGCCAACGGAGGGCGATAGTGAGTTACACAGCAGTCTGAATAATGAATTAACCGATTTCGCAACGCTGCTTGTGGCAGACAACCTCGTCCAGGGCGCTGCCTAGAGACCCCGTCACACGCAGGGGAAAATGTCCGTACTTGCTGCAAACCATTATTTGGAAACTATAGTTGCCAAAGTATTCTTGTAACTCTATAGTTGAAATACCGTATATTTACAACACGTGATTTTAGAAAACATACAAAATTGTTTATGTAGCTCAAAATGTATAATACACTTTGAAGTCTACGACATTTGCTTGTTAGAATTTAACATGGTTTTACACATTCCACACTAAAGTTTTGTGAAATTTATTCTAATTTATTTGTAGTGTTACAAAAATATATTCGACAACCAGTTTATAAAAAATTCTTTGTAATTATCTAAAATAAAAATACGTAACTTGTAGTTGTGTGGTAATTAAATATTTTCTTTAGATTTATTCATTATTTCTCTCAAAACAAAGAGGTAAACAAAAAACTGGCATCTGATTAAATAATTACTTTCTTTAAAAATAAATTAAACACAGTCTAAAAGACCCAAAAAAAGAGAGAACGCAATGCAACATTAACAGTCCTCAAAAATGAAAGCAATGAAACTTGACCATAAATCAGTAAAACAAAATATTAAAATAATTAAAAGTGTCTTTCATGACACAAAATTGACGTCCTTTTCTAAAATAGAAATTATTGTAACTAATGAGGCTGATAAACATTAAATTGAGGCCCCTGGTATGCATCCCTAAGAACTAATGATGCTAATTCGTATTAAATATAAATGTATTAACCTTACATAAATATTAAGATCAAACCAACTGTTCATAGATATATTATCAACATTTGACAACAAAAAGTACTTTAGTTTGAAATCAAAATAGACAATATGAAACTGTTCAAGTCGTATGTGCGTGTTATAAAAAGAATATAACAATGAAAATTAACTTCAAAATGTCGCCATCAACAAAGAAAGGGGAAGCGACGTGCAGAAGGGTTATCCCATGATGAAACG
Source organism: Clitarchus hookeri (assembly GCA_002778355.1). Taxonomy (NCBI): domain Eukaryota; kingdom Metazoa; phylum Arthropoda; class Insecta; order Phasmatodea; family Phasmatidae; genus Clitarchus; species Clitarchus hookeri. The sequence goes on from NQII01001807.1 coordinate 80,574, forward strand.
AAAATTTAGCCCGCGCGTGTAGAAAAGACTAGCGTGGCAGTCACAGTAATGGTTAGCCTGCCTCGTGCGCCAAAGTGGCAGTAAAGATTAGCCTGCCTCGTGCGCCAAAGTAGCAGTAAAGATTAGCCTGCCACGTGCGGCAAAGTAGCAGTAAATATTAGCCTGCCAAAGTGTACCAAAGTAGCAGTAAGGATTAGCCTGCCACGTGCACCAAAGTGGCAGTAAAGATTAGCCTGCCTCGTGCGCCAAAGTGGCAGTAAAGATTAGCCTGCCACGTGCGGCAAAGTAGCAGTAAAGATTAGCCTGCCACGTGCGGCAAAGTAGCAGTAAAGATTAGCCTGCCAAAGTGTACCAAAGTAGCAGTAAGGAATAGCCTGCCACGTGTACCAAAGTAGCAGTAAAGATTAGCCTGCCACGTGCGCCAAAGTAGCAGTAAAGATAGCCTGCCACGTGTACCAAAGTAGCAGTAAAGATTAGCTTGCCACGTGTACCAAAGTAGCAGTAAATATTAGCCTGCCACGTGTACCAAAGTAGCAGTAAAGATTAGCCTGCCACGTGCGGCAAAGTAGCAGTAAAGATTAGCCTGCCAAAGTGTACCAAAGTAGCAGTAAGGATTAGCCTGCCACGTGTACCAAAGTAGCAGTAAAGATTAGCCTGCCACGTGCGCCAAAGTAGCAGTAAAGATAGCCTGCCACGTGTACCAAAGTAGCAGTAAAGATTAGCTAGCCACGTGTACCAAAGTAGCAGTAAATATTAGCCTGCCACGTGTACCAAAGTAGCAGTAAAGATTAGCCTGCCACGGTGTACCAAAGTAGCAGTAAGGATTAGCCTGCCACGTGTACCAAAGTAGCAGTAAAGATAGCCTGCCACGTGTACCAAAGTAGCAGTAAAGATTAGCTTGCCACGTGTACCAAAGTGGCAGTAAAGATTAGCTTGCCACGTGTACCAAAGTAGCAGTAAATATTAGCCTGCCACGGGCGCCAAACTAGCAGTAAAGATTAGCCTGCCACGTGTACCAAAGTAGCAGTAAAGATTAGCTTGCCACGTGTACCAAAGTAGCAGTAAAGATTAGCTTGCCACGTGTACCAAAGTAGCAGTAAATATTAGCCTTCCCCGTGTACCAAAGTAGCAGTAAAGATTAGCCTGCCACGGGCGCCAAAGTAGCAGTAAAGATTAGCTTGCCACGTGTACCAAAGTAGCAGTAAATATTAGCCTGCCACGTGTACCAAAGTAGCAGTAAATATTAGCCTGCCACGTGCCCCAAAAGAGCAGTACAGATTAGTCTGGCAGNTGCCACGTGTACCAAAGTAGCAGTAAATATTAGCCTGCCACGTGCCCCAAAAGAGCAGTACAGATTAGTCTGGCAGTGGAACCATTACTAAAACCAATATGTATAACCACGGAAAATTAGTGAGTGGAAATAGTTTATGCACGCACAAAGAGAACTACTATAAAATTGGAGTATTACTCACCAAGGAGGAAAGACAGAAAATATCCAAATTACATGTTGGTGCAACTTGCCAAATAAACACCAACAAAAACAGACTCCACAAAAACATTTAAAAAAGTACTATAGAAAAATACATTGCTTCCACAGTAATGAAACTGTAACATTTATAACAGAAACTCAAGTTCCAAAGAACGAAGCCACCAAAGGCAGGCAACACGCCATCTTGACTCTGTGGCTGGACAGAAAGTGACGAGAAGAAGCTCGTGGAGCGCACAGAAAGTAGAAACAAAAGCCAAACGACAATCTTGGATTTACGACGCTAGGTGTCAAACGGTCGTTGGCTGGGTGGTGTTGGGTCAAGGGAAGTTTCGAAGTGCGGTGAAGAACATTGTTAGGTGGTTTGTGGATTTGGATACCCGAGTAGGCGCCAGACGCCGTCGGCAGGCGGTGCCAAATGTTGCTGCTGGTGATGACCTCAGCGTACGGCGGGCCGTTCGCCCGGGTGTACGCAGTCCCTCGGTGAAATGTTGGAGGAGCCCCTCGCTCCTGATAGTTACACGGATAATGTTGTGGGCCTATTCAGGCTGACCCACACGCCTTAAACTGCAAAAGCTCTGAGTTGAGCATACTGGCTGTTAAGTAATTTACGTGAAACTGGGCGAAGGCGGGTTATAGGGGACCCGTATTCCGAAACGCCCGAAGGCAGTGCTTGAAATAAAAGACGCGAAGTTTGAAAACTTGCATGTAGTTACTCTTGCACAGAAACAATTACATCACTCTAGGTGAACACTTTACACGGGTTCCGGCCTCCTGTCTGCCAGATAGGCAAGACTGCGAAAAATACACACATTCGTGCAATGAGAGTGAATTATTGGTGCGTTAAGCTTCCCCGGGCGATGCTCTTCCCGGGGGAGAAGGGGATGGCGTCTCCGGGTGCAGAAAGAACAGGTTCCGGTACGTAACATCAGACTATTGCAGCCGAAGGTGATCGACGCGAAAACTCGAAGGCACCCGGAGGGCGACACGGTGCGTGCCAACCCCCCCGAGACACTCGACGGCGACTGAATCTGGCGAGCTCGCGATGCGCGGACTATGGCGGCATACGGCTCGCCCGGAACTACTTCCTGTTGAACTAAAACACTTGCACAACTAGATGGACACGAACCCTAGCATAAAACATGAATAAATAAGTACATAGTATTACACTGCACGTGAACAAATACAATTTAAATGTAGATGACTTGAAATGAGGGTGAAACAACTGAGATGAAAAAATACGTGAATTTTTAAATTAACATAAATAAATCACTGAGACGCTTATATGGGCGCCTTTGAGCATCCACACGTCTGGGTGTGTCTTTCTTTTGCTTTTAATTATTTGATGTTAAATTTCCCTACAAATTATATCCACGCTAGGTCTGCCATTATACGCCCTCACCCGCCTGTAATAATNGGGGGGGGGGGGTTGTGGTTGCTCTGCACTGCTCTGCACTTTCACACACACGCACTGCACTCGCGGTGCACTGCAGCTGCACCAGTGCGGTTGATGCGGTGGACGCGCGGCGTGGCAAACTGTTCTAGAGGGCAGGACGCCATCCTGCGTTATGTCGCAAGTTGTGCAGAGGAGGCGAGAAGTGCTGACGTGCACAGACGTGGGCGAACATAGCACGTGGACGAAGAAGCATTTTAAATGTGAAATCACGCGCCAAGTGGCAGGGATGCGGCGAGAAAATTTACAAGAACTGCAGCTGCAGGGAAGTGAGTGGAAGGGGTAGCTTCAGACGGCGACTGAAAGAATTCGCAACGCAGCATTACACATCCGGTTGGTAGAGAAACAATTTCTCATGAATCACGGGTCTGCAGGCGAGAGGGGAAATAAAACGGTATCTTTCAAAGTGCTGATCAAAAATGAATTGAAATCAAAGTAACCAGAAAATATTTAAATTATAAAAAATAATGACGGACAATGATTACATAAACTGAAATACGTAAATGACACATTACACACGCTTTGATAAATAAATAAATACATACCGTGATGAGTTATATCATAACACCGGACAAATAGACATTATTTAATAAATAAATAAATCGCAGATACTCAAATGGATAATAAAAAAAATATAATCACATTAATTAAATACCAAAGGTAATAAGACAATTAAATATTACTCTCAATCGTTTTTACTTAATTAAATACTGGAAATTAGGTTTCAAAATAGTTCACTAGCAGTGACACAGCAGTAAAATAGTCGTGACGTATTTTAAAACGGCACAATTTGCGTGCAAGTAGAGCTTTAAAAAGTGCCCAGTTTAACGCGAACAGCTTATACGACTAAAGGCTACAAATCAGTTTAATGCCTTCTGCGTGGAGGCTGTCTGTGTCGCCTTTATACTCCATCCATTTCATGTTGGCAGCAGTGACAAAGTCAAAGACATTAGCTGCCTGGTCGGTTCACACTTGTATTGCTGCGGAAATCAGTTCTTACGGAATTTAGTAATTTTTCAAGTTAAATGTAGCGCAGCAATTCAAATATAACATGCGTCCTTTAATACTCCGCAGTATTAAACTAACCTGTGCGTATGCAAGAACGTGAGTGCCTGAAGCTTGGAAATATTTGTATTTGCTGTTTCCTTTCGAGGCAAAAACGCATCAAGTAAGCAGTTGCGCAAGATGGCGGACGCGGAGGAATATGCTGAAGTGTCAACACGTATCGAAAAAAAAAAACATAAAGAGGAACCCTTTAGAAAACAGGTAGAAGACAGTGACGATTTATTATGTATTTAATTATAGGTTTGAAAAATTATGCCTCCATGCGTTATAAAATGATGCGTAACTAAAATATTGCTTTTATAATGGGAAAGCGAAAGTGGCGTGATTTTGACTGTTCATGGCAAGTTAACTGGTGGATGGCTATGGCACCACTACCGATACCTTCCAAATGTGCGGGCCAACGGAGTAAACCAAGCCACCAACCTCGAGTGGATACAGTACAGCTTTCCTCTTCGCTGAGTGACTCAAACATGCGCAACGAACATCCTTCAGGTGTCAAGGCGCCCGTCTACCTGGAACTTTTTCCCACGTTTAGGCCGAGAAGCGCGGGAGCGATAAGGGCGACACTGCCACGCGCATCAAGTACGCCATCGCCGCTAAGCGCAAGGCTCTGAACTGGCGTGCAGTGTTCTCGTCGTGCTGCGTCTACCTATGGGACTTTCAGCGGTGACCATATTATTTTATTAGTGGGAAGTCTTTAGGAAGGTTCAGTGCAGGCCCCTATAGTAGTTTTGTATGTATCTGATGCGTGCATTTTGAGCTACAGCGCCTTGGAAAGGCCGTTTTTTAGCGGTTTTGGAGTGCTCTGAATTGATGTTTCTAACGTACGTGAAATTTTTTAAAGTACTTAACAGCTCTCGTCTAAAGTGTGTGTTCTTTTCGTAGATCAGCACGTTGGACGCACGCTTAATAGTTTCGTTGAAAAACGTGTATTTGGAACACTCTGCAACGCCGTTCAAGCGCCAGGTAGACGGGCGCCTTAAGGCTAGGTCTCATCCGCCATGTTGGATTTTCTACTTATGCTCTATAACTTTCTTTTCAACGAACTAACTAAATATTCATATCATAGCACGTTTACATTTTACGAATGCCTTCAAATAAAGTCGTCAAATTTTATCCACGCATTATCTGGTATTTGTAAAACGGAGAGAATCTATTGATAATTTAAAAAATTATGCTGCACTAATTACGTAATGATTACTTAACAAAAGTTCAGCATTTATGTTCGTTCTATAGCGTAACGTATAGCGCCAGAGAGGAATACTTGTAGTTTCGAAATGAATGTCCTTACGTAAACTGAAATAAGATAGAAACCAGTAATTCAACGTGGCGTGTGAGGCAAAAGTCCTAGTCAATATATTATCCGCACAGCTCCAAGTCAAATTACTACAATTTATCGCTTTCTGTGGCTGATTTACAATCAATTAACCGTTCGCAGTAGTAGTACGCGTACATGGAAGTGCTTCTTAAGAATATTAACGAAAGACTCTTTTTATGATCGGTTCTAAAACGGCTGGTTGACGAGAAAAAAGAAAACTATCAAAGGCAAAAACCAAAACCCACATAGGCCTATATTAATGTTGTTAAAACAATAAAAACACACGTTACCAATTTCCGACAACATACTGCATCCAGGATTTCACTAAAAAAAACTTAACGTAAAAAACCTGTCACGTGGAAGTCACGTGACAGGTAAACCGTCACTGCATCAGTTTACGTACAGTAATAACCGCTTATTAGGGAGGCAGACATACGGTACTCAGAATAGGCTTATTCAAGTTACCGTGAAAGAAATGAAGAGTACATATATTTAAAAATGACAGTATTGACGTTAAACTTTCCCTTTTCACGCCACAAGTCTACTCGAGATACGGATTACCTGACAAACTAAAGCAAACTCAACTGTAGAAAAACACCCACACATAGCTAGTCGGGTTTCGAACACGGCAGCTTGGAGTTCGAAAATGACTTCCGCCACAGACGTCTCGGTATGACTCAACGGTATTACAGGTTAAGGGGCCTGCATAGTTGTCATGTGGATCTCATTGTAAATAACTGTGTCCATGCTAATATTTTAAGAACTATAAAATATTTAAATGTTAATTTAGTCGATATTTTGTTTGTTGGTTTATGAATTTGTCTACTAAAACATAAACGTAAGCGTTGGATCGTCTCAAGGCAGCCCTCGTTTATGATATTTACTCTTCTGTAGAACAAGGTTTCAAACTACAGCGACAGATGGCCCTATAGTAACCGCATAAAACAGAACACACACGCGAGGCTTCTGCATGCTATTTCCCATCGCCGTTACTATGCTTCATCACGGCAGATCTACTTGTACACACACTGTGTATCCTTCCACGATATATAACATTAACACCGCCATATCACATTATCAATGCGTCGCTCAAGCGAAACTGTGAAATTATCAGAAAAGTAAATATTTTACAAATTTGTTAATTTACAAACTTTCGTAAACTAAAAAAAAAATCTATTTACAAATGATTTCAAAGCACTTTTAATTTAACGCTTATACGTGGAATTACTTTCCCTCCGTCGTTACCAACTTAACTGGGCGCATGCCAGTCTGTGTGCCCGGTNATACGTGGAATGACTTTCCCTCCGTCGTCACCAACTTAACTGGGCGCATGCCAGTTAAAATGTATGCAGGTAGGGGCAGATATATTTTTCTAAGGTTGATTTCAGAATTGCTCATTTTACCGTGAACAACCTGTACCAGGGAGTAACCTTAAGTGTATTTTAGTTCCCAGTCACGCAATGAAAAAGCACAGCAGGAGATTTATCACGAAACAGTCCGCATTGTTTAAAAAAAAAAAGTATCGAAACGAAAACAGAGGAAATCACTACGATGAAAATGCACGAGATGTCAAATCTGAAGGAAAATATGACGCAAGCAAGGGGAAAAAAAAAAATAAATAACGAAGCGCTGTCAGAAGAACGTTGAAGTTGAAAAGACGGGGAAGCAGCTACTAGTCGGTGAGTGAAAAAGAAGATTACCGCGATTTAAGATTGGAAGCAAATAAAATGCAAGACGATGGAAATATGGTAGCTCCTGTGATCTGAGAAAGGAACGAGCCAGTTTGCGATCAATCTTACCGAACGACATTTCCAAACGAATACAAGCCGGTGAACGAATGATGGCAAGGGGGTTGGGGGGGGGGAGGTTAGTGCACAATAATGCTAGTGCCAGGGATAAGAAGAAGCAGATGAGGCCGAAACTCAAAAGTACTGTCTGCTTGGCAAGTTGCCTACGCCGTAAAGTGGAACAATGCCAGCTAGACCCAACCCACCTATCATGCAGAAATTCTTCGTTTTCGTATCATGATTTCCGTTTCAGAGGTATTATTGAAAATGTTCGATTACACAAAATTAACCATTTACTAGTTGTTCAATACTTTTGTATCTAATTTTCACTTAGTTTCTTCTTCCTGCTTGCAAAAAGGCAAGAACTTATTGATGAAATATAAAAAAATGTTCTTGAATTATTACAAAAATCAGATAACACACTATTTAAATTACGCACGAAAATATTAAGCAACTCGTAAAATGTAAATTTTTCTATAATCGTACATTGTCAGTGATTACCATGAATCCGAAATTGTGGCGCGAAAACGAAGAATTTCGGCAAAAGAGGTGAAACCGAGCCTTAAATTAGATTAATTTCCAAACGAAAAAAAAAACTGTAAGAAATACAAACGGTTTTTTTTTTTACTATAATCTGCGACGACAGTGGACAAGATAAAGGTATGCTTAACCCCAGAAACAAATACTTTTTTCCCTTACTGAAGTTGAGTACAGTGGCCATTCGTGGATTGTTTTTCCAGAGTAAAGCTTGCTTCAAATTTACGCCCATATCGCCGAACAGACAGAGCGGGCGGCACCTATGGTTGTTCACGTTAAAACGAGCACTTTTGAAACCAACCTTTGAAAAATGTCACTGCCTCTACCTGCATGTATTTTAACTGGCACATTGACTGCCACGCGCGTAGTAACTTTGACGACGACGGAAGGAAAGTAGTCCCACGAGTTAACGTTAAGTTACATGTGTTAACGTTAAGTTAGCATGTGTTAAATAATTCGAGAGACTGTAATTCGGTTTTCTATTTCCGAAATTACTTTAACACTTCAGTGCCACCTATCGGTTCGTTTCCAAACTACACGTACAAGTGTTGAATAAAAAAAACATTTATTTTCACGTATATCATTTTACGCATTGAACTATTATATACTAATACACAAATATACGTTGACCACAGGCTGCTCACGGTAAACTGAGCGCTTTCGAAAGCCCTGCTTAAGAACTACTTGTACGCATGTTGTGTATCCTTCCACTACATGCGCAATTAATATTGCTATCGGCCTGCTCACTTCATTCGGGCGTCCATCAAGTAAAAATGCGAAATTATTAGGTAGGTAAATATTTTACAAATTGGCTGATTTTACGCCAATGTGCATTAAAAAAAAAAAAGCAGAAAGAAAAAGAAATAATTTCGATATTCACGAATGTTTACTTCTAATACAACTTTAGACATAGAACTACTTCCCTTCCGTTGTTACCAACTTTACTGCGAGCCAGACCAGGCAGTGCGCCCACTAAAATATATGCTGCTAAGGGCAGTGACATTTTTCAAAGGTTCATTTCAAAATGGCTCAAATAACCGTGAACAGTATAAGTCGAAGAAATTTGGCGTGGCTCGCGCGGAAAAACGAGGACGGTTTCTGATTGGCCGTTCCGACATTGTGCTTTATCGGCGTCTTCGGCCTACATGTGAACCGGGCATAACACACGATTAGGGCTACCTGTTTTTTCGCGGAAAGATTTACGCGGAGGCAAGACTTCAATATTTTATGTGCACACTTGCAGTCTTCACTTTACTGTTAGCAGATTGTCTTTGTGCTAAGAAAATATGTTACATGAGTGAGCCAATCAGAATTAAGTTTCTCCTATACTAACCGTACGTGATTCGTGGGCAGACACACAAGACGCGTTTCAATTCAAATTATACAATCACCAAAGTGGTCCTGAACTAAAATGTTTTGGAACACAACTTGTCCTGAGATATTTTCGCGGGAAAACAGGAACCCCTACACGTGAACAAAACCTGCTACTATTTTTAACGATTGTTTCCTTGTATTCACAAGTTACTTAGATGTCTTTCAAAAAACAAAACCTTGAACGTAATATGGGGTCGCGGTGGTGTAGTGGTTAGACTTCTCGCCTCCCACCAAGGCGAACCTGGGTTCGAATTCCGGCGGGGTCACCCTACGATTTTCGCATGTGGGAATCGTGCCAAAGTATGCCGCTGGTCAGCGGGTTTTCTCGGGGATCTCCCGTTTCCCCCCGCCCCTGCATTCCGGCGCTGCTCCGTACTCACCTCGCTTCACCCTCATCGGCTCTCAAGACCTCGGTGTTAAGAGCCGCTCAAATCTCTTCACTCACTCACTTGAATATAACAAATTTGAAAGTTTATTTGGGAGGGTTTGGTCGGCTCTTTGAGCGCAGATGAGGGTGAAATGAGGTGAAGACGGAAAGCAAGGGCGGGGGGAAGTAAGAGTACCCCGGGAAAACCTGCAGACCAACGGAAATGTCTCCCAAATGCGGGTGACTCCGGCGGGAATCGAACCCGGTTCGTATTGGTGAGAGGCACATTATGAATTTAAAACAAAACATTATTACAACATGCAGAAGTGTACTATAACATGTAACTATTCTCTATGTGAAAAAAAAAACGTACTTTTGTTAGCGTTTTTTCGATGCTAGTGCGAAATGTGGGGCCTAAGGCCCCGTCCACAAGCGACATGGCGCGCATGACATGCATAAACATAAGGAAGTAAAAGCCTGTGTATTTGGCGTGACTTACGCCAACGAAAATTTGAAAAGTCACGAAAACTGCCGTAATCAGGATAGCCAAATTACGCTCGTAAAATTCCCGTGCTAGCAAAAATTATTTTTCTATTCGTTTGCTGTCTTCTAATCGGTCGGAGAAGGGGATGTTTCTTTTTACGCCGACGCCGATTGTGGACGTTTGTTATGCCGCATGAGTGGTGTTATTTAAGCCAGGTCGATCGTGGGACGGGGCCCAGAAGTCATAACGCGCGTGCAACACAAGCAGCGACTTTGAGAGCGCACTCGAGGAAGCTCCGAGTTTCGCGACTGCGTGTAGTTAAATTGCAAAGTGCTACTAAAGCGGCGCGGCGGTTTGAAGTAGAAGTTAAAAGCTCCGTTCGAGCAAGAGAGCGGAATAAAGAGGCTGGAGGTTCGGCTGAAGTCCGCGCGAATGCAGACTGCTCGACTGCGACGGAGAACCTAGACAGGGTAGCACAGACACACAGTAGTGAAGGAACCTTCCTACTAAACAATACTAAACGCCTCAAGGTCACGTCTGGCAACGTCGCGACGGCATAAACAAGCTTCGCGTGCGTTCTGTTACCTCGGAATTGCAAGCTGCGATCTCAGGGTTTTAATACACCAACCTGTTCAGGAAAGGCACACAACTGTCGCTATAATTTAAAACACTGTTTTAAAGGAGGATAAACAGCGTAAACAGTGGGTCACTTGCTACGATTTTTGCTGGCTTTTACACTTTTTTTAACGACCACACTTATGTTTCAATAACCAAATTTGTAAACTGGAGACAAAATATTGACTTTCATTTCTTTCCTGAAAAAAAAAAATTTATATTTTGTCTTTGAAATATTCCACAGATTTTTTAAAAAATTTGAATAGACACAAGTGCATACAATGATACCCATATGGCAGTTATACCAGGCACGGGACTTCTTGGCCGCTCAGTGTCTGCCAATCGTGAGCATTACCTAGCGCTGTTGCCACATCTATCAAGCGTTCGTCGCATCATAGCGCGCGTGTCGTGAAATCTGAATTGTAGTCATATAAATTACCACTATATGCATAAAGAAACATTTGAATATAGTAGAAAGAGAAATCGATAAACTGCATGAGTGATATATTTGGGAGTTTGTATCTAACTCTTTCAGCAGCAGACTAACATCTAACGTTTTAAGCTTCTAGTAAAAATTGTATGACACTTAAATTTACAGTCCAGCAACAAATATTAAATGTAAATTCAATAATTGTCATTTACTTGCAGTTGCGTGTAGCATAGAAAAAATAATTCAAGTTTGTTGATGTAGCTTCCCATGGAGCACATAGACATACAAATAATATCTTATGGACGTCACTCTCTGACACTCAGGATATCCAAGGACATAGAACATTAGCAAAGTTACTTTCAAAAGACAACCAAAAGATATCCAAATGTCCGGCCAATATCCAAAATGTGATATAGATATTTTGTACGTCCTATATACATATTTAGATGCAGTCACTTACCTAAGTAATGTCCATTCGTGGTTTCGTAATATCTGATGGACATCCAGTAAGTGGAACAAACCGGTATCTACCACTGGACATCCACAGGATATACATTATAGATTCACTGTAGGACTTGGATGACTTGCAGGTATTGTGGATATCTGGCGGATATCCGGTGCTATGTGGGTTATAATGGCAGCACAAGCTCCCCCTTCCCTGTCCCTGCATATTATGTCATTCCTATCCGTTACAAACTGCCTCCCGTCATTCCATTTCATAAAAGGACGTAAACACGAAACAGCGTGGCGGTTCCTTTGAAGCTGGCGTACCCATTCTCTGATAGGCTGCGCCAGGCTCTGAGAAAGGGGCCTCGAAATTGATTGGCTACTGCGAGCTGCGAAAGGTCCCCTGCTGGGTGGGCTGCAGGCTGGCGAGTGAGTTACCAAGCGCTGATTGGCGAACTGTGTTCCATTTTGCTGGCGTGTGCAGTTGAAGTTGGCGGTATAAAAGCCGCTGTTCGCCTCTGCAGTCATAAGTACAGATTATGTGCCGCGGGCTGCATAAAACCGCCATTACGCTCAACTTCAAATGAATGTGTCTGAGTTAACTTGGAGATATCCCATCCATTATTGATTATTATACAAACATACGTGATCAAACTTCATGACCGGACACTGAAAACTGAAGCTTGACGTGGCATAGAGAATTACTTAACAGATAATTATTTTTAATTTTAATGGTTATAACCGCATTTTTCCATGTAGGACAAAAATTATTAAATAATAAGGCAACCTTTGATTACGATTATAGATATCAAAAGAGCAATGTGAAAAAATAAGTTGTATTTCGAAATAATTGTTAAGAAGTTCCCTGTGCATTGACAAGCTTGGTTTTTAAATATTGAATCTGGAAGTGAAGTGAAGAGATTTGGGCGGCTCTTAACAGCGAGGTTTTGAGAGCCAATGAGGGTGATTGAGATGAGTATGGAGCAGCGCCGGATTGAAAGGGCGGGGGGAAATGGAGATCCCCGAGAAAACCCGCCGACCAGCGGCATCGTCCGGCACGAATCCCACATGTGAAAACCCGGTGACCCGGCCGCGGAGCCGACATCCCGTGGCGCCGCCGGTCTGGTGTGCGGGAGGTTCTGGGTTCGAGTCCGAGGTGAGGCATGGGTGTTAGTTTAAGTAAGGTCATAAGTTAATTTGTATTACGTCCCCTGATAAGCTTTCAGGCATAACTATGGGAGACGTTAATAAGCCGTATACATTACAATACCAGCCGGGGATTGAACCCGGTTCACCTTGGTGGGAGGCGAGCAGGCTATCCACTCAGCAACCGCGGCCCCTTGAATCTGGAAATTAAGTTATGGAGGAATATACGTAAATCAGAGATGGCGGGAACCTCACCCTTAAAGTAGGTGTCCGACAGAACTTCCTCCCGAGAGCAATATCGTGCAATGCTTTGTACTAGGCGTCTTTATGAAAAATCGTGACCTTGTATGCAATATAAACAATATCACACAAGTTAATTACCCGACACGACCCAAGGTAGCTTTGTAGTTTCATCTGTCTGCCCGTCTCGTGATTGTGCAGCGAGTCAAGTATAGCGTACGCTAGTTCCTTCACGCTTGCTTGTAGCTCGTCACGGCCCGGTCTGCAGCGGAGCGACAACAGAACGGCCCGGCAGCATATGTGCGGACCCACAAACATTCTGTGTTCAGTCTTTGGTAAGCTGTAAGGACGCACCACTTGATGTTTGTGAAACAATTGATAGTACGCATCTGTCCCTTCCTTGCGATGTTCACCCCGCGTTCCCGCTTTGAGACTTGCCCAGGCGTGGTAGGAGCACTCTGTTTTTTACACTAGTCATCGCTCAAAGCATTTGACGGACTAAAATATGCATATTGTACAACCCGTGCGAAGAATAATGCACCTCATCAGTCATTAAGATAACAGATGGATAACCTTTCAGACGATTTGCGTACTCGATACATAAAAATTAACTCGTGTTCCAACCGGGACGATTAGTTTGTCGATAGAAAAACGTAAGTTTGTTGATTTAACGAGACGTTTATTCATAACTGCCATTGATTATCACAGCAGAAATCTCCCGTGATGTTATGGTTTTCGACACGCGTCTTCCGAATGAAAAAGGTCAGTCACGAAGTTACCTTATTTTTTTAACACAGAAATGTCTAGCTATTTGTCGATAAAGATGGGTTACAGTAGAAATAAATCAAATACATTGCAGTCGCTGACAATAATATAATGTGAAAACTTTGCTGTTTGTATGCAACTGTAAATTTGCCTAGTCTTCATTATCTGTGAACGTTAAATACTTCATCTTCATTATTTAGTTCTTCCAATCTAATCAGAAAAATCACATGACGTACAACATTGAATTTTAACAACTTCAAACTACTATCAGTATTCTAATCGCACAGAATCCAATAAATTTTCAAGCATGACTACTTATATGGGTTTAACTGTTAAACGCGTTACAATTTCAGAAAAACTTGGATCAATCTTATCAAGTCATTTAAACTAGATAAAGGCACGTACGTTAAGTGCGTATATAGTTGTATGTACGAAAACATAGAGGCAAGTATAATGAGTGAGCGAAGAAGTTGAGAGCCGATGAAGGAGAGTGAGGTATGGAGCAGCGCCGGAATGAAAGGGCGGGGGAAACAGGTGGGAGGCGAGCGGGCTAACCGCTCAGCCACCGCGGGCCCATGTATGTATAGGTTGTTCACGGTAAACTGAGCACTTTAGAGAGCCCTGCTTAAGATCTTTTTGTATGCACGCTGTGTATCCTTCCGCCGTATATGAAATCAACGTTGCCACGTGTCTTGTCACTTTATTCACGCATCGGTACAGTGGAACTTTGAAATTATTATAAAAGTAGATATGTTACAAATTTGCTCATTCTTACTTACTAAGTGTAAGTAATTTCAAAATCAGAAAGTATTTACAAAAATTTACCAAACACTTTTAATAAAACGTAAACACGCGGAACTACTTTCCCTCCGTCCGTTGCCAACTTTACTGGGCGTATACCAGTCAGCGTGCCGTTTAAATATTACGCGGGGTAGGGGCAGTGACATTATTTCTGAGGTTGACTTTAAAAGTTCTCAATTAACCCTGAACAGCCTATACGTAGGCAGTTACGTGTGTGCGTGTTTATGTACGTACGTATTAATGTTTGCCAGCTTCGCGAGTGGAGGGAAATCCCTGGTTATCGCCTCGCACGAACGTGATAAACAGCGCAAAGGCGCGAGTGCGCAAATACAGCGACAGGCGTGTAGCAGACAGTGTTAGGGCCGGACTGTTCCGCAGCTGGCCGTGACATTTCTACACGTATGCTATCTGCTCGCGGCCTCGGGCCTTGCACAAGATATTGCATGTTTTATTGCGTGTGAATAGAAGGGAAACAAGAGTGGCTGCGGCTGGGGAAGAGGGGACGAGCGGCGCCAATCTTGGATTTCCCTTTTTTCACCCAAAAAAAATATTTTTTTCCCCTTAAAAACCATTAAAATCGTTAGAATTTACCCATAAATTTCCCTCAAAACCAGAAAAACTTCCCGCTAAAAAAATGTGTTTTTCATAATGTGGCTGGCACGTGCACGAGACTGCGGAATGCGGCGCCAATTGTGCAACAGCCGGCCGCGTTGGGCGACCACAACCACTTCACGCACTGTCATTCCATGTGAGTACCATCCACCTTGTCTGAACAATGTTTGAGTTCATTGCCCCATCATGCAGCTTCTCTCATTCTTTCCAGTCTCTCTCACCCACGCCTGTTCTCTCTCGCCTGTTCTATCCCTTGGTTTTCTCATATTCCTTCTGGTCTCCTTTTTTCTCTCATGCCTTCTAACATTCCTTATTGTCTCTCACCCCTTTCCTCTCTCTCTCTCTCTTTCTCACTCTCTTGCCTTTTACGTCCACTATATTTAATTTCCGCGCCTGCCACCAGTCAGNCTCTTTCTCACTCTCTTGCCTTTTACGTCCACTATATTTAATTTCCGCGCCTGCCACCAGTCAGCTGCTGTAGGCAACCATATTTACTTCCCGAGCCCGCCACCAGAGTGTGATAAGTTCTACCGTTCGCAGCTAAGAGCGCTAGTGTCGATGCAGCCATCTTGTGTGTGTATGTAGATTCATTCATCTCCGGCAGGGGTGCACTGGTGACGTCCATTTGAGTACCGTCGATGGTCGCTAGGGGCGCAGTCGTGAAAGGTCGAATTCCAGCGCACGGTGGGCTGGGACCCTCGCCCTTACGCACACCCGTTTCGGTGCAGGTTAGCTCAAAAAAATTGCTGGTATCCATGTGGTTTTCTATCCGACCACACTTCGGTTGCCAATACGATGTCTAGGCTACACGACCACCATTGCACGGGGAGTGTTAGGAGATGAAATAAAGTAAATACTCGCATCGCCCTACACACTTCCCAGAAAATAAACTTGCTTGTCATTACAAAAAAAAAAAGAATATGTTTAACGTCGAATACATATAGAAAAACTGCAGGCACCGTGCGCACATGCACACACTTTGATTTGTGTGAAAGTTATGTATATATATATATATATATATATATATATATATATATATATATA
>NQII01001807.1:113715-125587 GCA_002778355.1 Clitarchus hookeri
CTCCCCCCCCCAATAGAGCGGTGCAGTTTCTCACAAAGTGCAGAATATTTTACAAGGTAATTTTTTGGACTTATACAGATTAAATGAGTCAGAATAACTTTCCCCATTTTTTAAAGCACGTTCATGATAAACTAGGTAAAATATCGCTATCCTTTTCACTAAGAGAAATATTTTATACGTGTGACATGCTAAACTAAATGCAAGTTATATCTAAAAACAACGTACACATCAGGGACTTAACCGGCTTGAAATTGACTTGGAACGTAACGTCTTGGTTGCCTATTTTAAATACCTCGGAATATGGGTTTACACGATTACAGTATCGAGTAGGTGTCGAGATGGGCTAACTACATTTACGAAATATAGCCTATGCTGGTGCGTTAGGGAACCCCCTTTTTTTGGTTCGGGGAGATGCGTTTACCAACGACACGTGGGTGGTCTTCTGTCAACAAATCATATTGCCTAAGTTTGTTGCTTAATAATCGTGTGGTTTCAAAATTTTTGTATAACGCCGTTTAAAATATCGATTTTCGAGGGCTCGTATCGCCCTTCACGTCAACTGTGAGCCAGGAGTGCTACGAATACAGTATTCCCTCCGTACTACTGCGTAAGGAAACGCCTCTGGAAGTTTGCCGGTCCAATTCAGACTTATCCTGTACATAAAACAACGCACCAGGTGCCGATATATAATACGAGTTTGTTGGCCGCGTTCGTTGTTTACAAAACTCAACCAAAAACCGCAACGAAGCACTTCGGTCTTCGCGGCGGTTATAACAAGACCTGAATTTCCAAAATTCCGCTAGGAATAGGAACCTTTCCTCTTCTTTCCCCCCACAGGCAAGGAAGGAGAGGAAATAGTAATGGGAACAGGCTCCCTGGCGCTACCTAGGAGCCTTCAAAAATAATAACTGCCGGCAAGTCCGCAGCAACCAGGATTCCGATTGGATATGACAAACGCTTGGGAGGACAAGAGCCCTCACAAGGGCTCGTACCTCCCTCGCGCTGAGAGTAGCGTCCCGGCGTTCGTTGTTTTACCGTCAGCACAGGCGAGGTCACTAACGAGTGTTCTTTCATTCACTGACGCTGCTGATGAGTCACTGACGGTATGTGTTTTGGCGTCTGGGTGGGAGGCTACACTTACTGATGAGCCAATTGAGTTGCAGGACAGGCAGGGTCTCAAATGTAGCAGACGACCGAAAATGGCGGCGGTAAACGATAATCCTAACCAAGAAACCGTAACATTACTGTATTCTACCGAGGATGCACAGAGAGTAACGATGGGTAAGTATTTTATTATTTTCACGTCAATTACATGGCCGTACTATAATTTTTACAAATTAATCCCCTTATCAACGAAGAACGGGTCCATTGATAATGGAGCGACACGAAACTCGTCGGTCATTCCAGACGCCATTATTTCTACTGCCGACGGGTGTTCCGTAGTGGGACTGCTGATTGGCTGTCGGCGATCCTAAATGCTTTACTGCCGATGAGTAATCTCAGCTCTCTCAGTAGTGAAATGAACGCAGCCCTTGTCTGCGAAGCCCGCCACAGCTTCCTGAGTGTGGACCACCTTCGGCCACCGACACAGCTACCCGCGAGCAAACGTGCTTCCAGACCCCAACACCTGCCAACTTCTCCAGTTTCATCTGCCACCTGTCCTCTCTCAGGCTGCTCTGCTTTCAGACAGCCAACACGCACGCAGTGCGATCGTGCTCTCGACGTCGACGACTTGGGAGCCGACGAAGACGAACCGAGGTGAGTATGCAGCAGCGCCGGAATGAAAAGGGAGGGGGAAACGGGAGATCCCCGAGGAAACCCGCCGACCAGCGGCATCCTCCGGCGCGAGTCAGTCCCACGTGCGGAAAATGCGGGAGCGACCCGGCCGGGATTCAAACCGGGTTCACCTGGGTGGGAAGCGAGTAATCTGACCACTACACCACCGCGGCCCCTGCCGTGCAATCGTCCCAAAGCGATCCCACCGGCTAGCATTACGAACCGCTCACGACTTATACACACAGGGGCGAACTGAAATCGGCTATTTGGTACCCCAGGCATAAGAAAATCTGCAATTTTTGAGCAACTAATCATCAAACTTCGTCTTATATTCTTAGCTATTGATCACGCCCAAAATGAAACACAAGTATTGTATCCAACTGTTTTAGTTCATTTTATTTGCACTACTTCGACACCTGTAGATATTTTTCGAATGCTAAAATCTTAGCAACGATATAATAATATATCTAGTTGCTTGGAGGGGGAGGAGAGTATAAGCTATTCGTAACAAGTTTTTAAAGTTATTTATTAATGACACAAGAGTGATAACTTTTTAAAAATGTAATTGTGTATTTCAAAAGTTGAGACTTTTTTTTGCACGCACTGTCAAACAACATAGTAGCTATCGTGCTGCTCTTCTTCGAGAAACCTTCTTGTCAGAAATATGAAATTAGTAAAATATATATTAAAAAAAAAAAAATTAAATATTACGGCAACATGGATAATGGTGAAACAACAGTTTAGACTTAGAGAGGGTCAGCCATTTANAAAAAAAAATTAAATATTACGGCAACATGGATAATGGTGAAACAACAGTTTAGACTTAGAGAGGGTCAGCCATTTATAGGCGCTCCCTTTATTTCTCTCCTTACAAATTTAATTTTGGTTGATCGACCTCTAAACGGCGAGTTATAAAAGATAAGGCGATATCTGCGATCTAGAAGTGAAGGTTATCTAAGGATCTGAAATACATTTTAACAACCAGTTGTTATTGGACCAATTTAACGCGTTAGCTATTGTTAACGGACTTGACGACAATTCTCGCTGATAGTAAGATAGTCAACGCGATCTTGACACGCATCTGGAACATATCCGCGCGGTTCGTCCTCGCCTGACTCGCGACAGAAGGTCGGATATTCTACTATCTACGCAGGGTAGTTTGGGCGCCCTCGTGTACTTTCAATCTCTACGCGCCCTGCCACTTCCACCACAACTAAGTGGGTGGAGGGGTCAATGTATAAAGTGCCTTCCTTTGTTAACACCACTGGGGCATTGCTTCTCAAAACTCCTCCCCCGACACTTCGCGGTCCTGCGTTAGAACTCGGCAATGCGAGTACGAATTTTGCAACCGAGTGTAACATAACGACGTGTTTGCGCAGAACTTNATAAGAAAATCTGCAATTTTTGAGCAACTAATCATCAAACTTCGTCTTATATTCTTAGCTATTGATCACGCCCAATATGAAACACAAGCCTTGTATCCACACAAGCCTACTACNTCTTATATTCTTAGCTATTGATCACGCCCAATATGAAACACAAGCCTTGTATCCACACAAGCCTACTACGACACCTGTAGATATTTTTCGAATGCTAAAATCTTAGCAACGATATAATAATATATCTAGTTGCTTGGAGGGGGAGGAGAGTATAAGCTATTCGTAACAAGTTTTTAAAGTTATTTATTAATGACACAAGAGTGATAACTTTTTAAAAATGTAATTGTGTATTTCAAAAGTTGAGACTTTTTTTGCATGCACTGCCAAACAACATAGTAGCTATCGTGCTGTAAGCTCTTCTTCGAGAAACCTTCTTGTCAGAAATATGAAATTAGTAAAATATATATTTAAAAAAAAATTAAATATTACGGCAACATGGATAATGGTGAAACAACAGTTTAGACTTAGAGAGGGTCAGCCATTTATAGGCGCTCCCTTTATTTCTCTCCTTACAAATTTAATTTTGGTTGATCGACCTCTAAACGGCGAGTTATAAAAGATAAGGCGATATCTGCGATCTAGAAGTGAAGGTTATCTAAGGATCTGAAATACATTTTAACAACCAGTTGTTATTGGACCAATTTAACGCGTTAGCTATTGTTAACGGACTTGACGACAATTCTCGCTGATAGTAAGATAGTCAACGCGATCTTGACACGCATCTGGAACATATCCGCGCGGTTCGTCCTCGCCTGACTCGCGACAGAAGGTCGGATATTCTACTATCTACGCAGGGTAGTTTGGGCGCCCTCGTGTACTTTCAATCTCTACGCGCCCTGCCACTTCCACCACAACTAAGTGGGTGGAGGGGTCAATGTATAAAGTGCCTTCCTTTGTTAACACCACTGGGGCATTGCTTCTCAAAACTCCTCCCCCGACACTTCGCGGTCCTGCGTTAGAACTCGGCAATGCGAGTACGAATTTTGCAACCGAGTGTAACATAACGACGTGTTTGCGCAGAACTTGTTTTCCACGTAGGGTTATCGCTGCCTGTTTTTTTATCTCGTTGCGTTCCTGCCTGACGCGTCAAGTGCGTTGCAGGAGTTTGATAGAAAACGCGGGATTAAAAANTTTTTTATCTCGTTGCGTTCCTGCCTGACGCGTCAAGTGCGTTGCAGGAGTTTGATAGAAAACGCGGGATTAAAAAAAACTGTTGGATATTTTGTAGTGGTGTCTGAACCCGTAAAGCGTCTAAGAAATATTCTCGTCTCCAAAGCCAAGTTTCAAGTTCTCATTTCAACTACAAAGATTTTTTTTTTTTACGTGAAAATGGTTCAAACGGGTGTTTTCACTTCCAGTTGTTTTAGTTGCAAAATTTTCTATGCAGAAACTTAGAGTTGTCTTTGCACACGGGTCATACTTTTATCTTTATTAGCGTGCCTTAGAAATGTAGGCTCAGAACTTAAGGCGCCTCCCTAGTAAATAACATCAAACTCCTCAAGGTCACGCCCGACCATAAGTAAGCGTCGCGACGCCGACAGAAAAAAAGCCCAAACAAGCTTCGCGTGTATTTTGTTTCCTTGGACATAGGGTTTTGACACAGAAATCTGTGCAGAGAAGATACAGCATTATCGCTTTAGTTTTAAACACTGTTTTACAGAAGAGTGAATATCGTAATAACGACTTTCATTTCTATCCTGAAATATTATGTTCATAGAATGGCGTGTGTTTGAATGAAATTTACATGTGACGTGTATCGGAATTCAAAATGAATTTCAAGAAAAAAAAACTTTGAAATTGCTTTTGTTTACGTTTTGCACGGGGGCGTGCCATGATTTTTTTCTGTAGGGGCGGGAGCGTTTACAGATCGTAGAAAAAAATATATAAAAATTAAAATATTCAATATTTTTTTTAAAATTAGAATGGACACAACTGCTTACAATAAGAGCCACACGACAACTATGAAGGATGTCTCTTAAAGTCCCGCTCAGGTAAGTCGCCTACGAAAATACTGCATGCCAGTTGAGCACGTTGCGCGTAGAGGCGGTGAAGCAACTGCTGAGTGAGCAAGAGTCGACCTTAGAGCTCAGGCGTCGCAATGGAGCTGCAAGTTTCATCCACACAACAGAATGTTATGATAGCTCCTCCCCGTTTCAGAGAACAACCAGCTACGAAACGAGCAAACATTCTCTTATAGCTGTTTTACTCTCGCCGCCTTCCGAGTACCGCCTCACAAGCTAAACGCACGCACTAAAGCACATCTGCGAATTACTCGCTTTACATTCGTGAACAGCGCCGTAGTGCCACAACTGCGGCATAGAGCCACAACTGCTACGGCGTAGCGCCACAACTGCTACGGCGTAGAGCCACAACTACTACGGCATATCGCCACAACTGCTACGGCGTAGAGCCACAACTGCTACGGCGTAGAGCCACAACTACGCCGTAGGGGCTTACTGGCTAATATTTTCAGTAAAGCAAACCACAAATTTAAAAAGAGCTGGTCACCAAAAAAAAAATTA
Source organism: Clitarchus hookeri (assembly GCA_002778355.1). NCBI lineage: Eukaryota > Metazoa > Arthropoda > Insecta > Phasmatodea > Phasmatidae > Clitarchus > Clitarchus hookeri. The sequence goes on from NQII01001807.1 coordinate 119,453, forward strand.
TTTTATATTTATACGAGATTCGGTTTAACCTGTATATTTTGATTTTTAATTATTTTGATTGATAATTTTATTTATTCAACATGGCACGGTACATACAATAACATAAAAATGGCAATAAAGTACAATAGTCGACAAGTACATAAAACTCCAGCCACAAATAGAGGCTCTTCTGTGGTACTGAAGACAAGAAAGGAATATCTCGGGCAGTGAATGTAACAAAAAAAACGTAGCAATTACTTGAGGAAAATAACTAAACAAACCACGCACTCGTATATCAAATATAAAATAAAACCAATGCGAACGAAGAAAAGAATATGACTGGTGGCAGCACAATGACAAGATATACACAAAATGAAGAGAGATAAGGGAACAAAGTTAGTCACGACCGCTTAATCAGCACGGGACGTGACGCAGCAACACGACAAATGCACCCGCTGCCATGTGTACAGCGACAATGAACGTATCAAATATATATAATAAAGAAATAATAAATTAAATTAAGAAATGAAGGACAGTGAGGAGGAAATAAAGGGAAGATCTAAGGACAGGGAATGAACTTGTAGACATTAGACGTACCATTCCCCGCATAAAAAAATTTTATGGCAGCATTTTTTTTTTTGCATAATGGAGAAATTATTTGGGATGTATAAATAATAAAAAATAACTCGCTTATAGAAATTGGAGAATTCACACCATGAGATACGTCAGAAAATCTCTAATATCACGCTAAGAAATGTTTACGCAATTTAAAAAAATCGCCCAAGAAAAAAACATTTTTCTATTTTCTTTTTAATTTTTGACAGTCTATGGTTTTTTTTTCGTACATAAATTTATCTGAACATACCTTGAAATCAATTACATGACCTTTCAGTCACCCTCGTTAAATTTCCTGTAAGAGTTTTCGTTTTATGTATCCGTACTTCCTAACAACACAAAAATTGTGATTTTTGACATGACATAATCCAAGAACTATGCGATATGAACATTTTTTTTATACGAGAGAAGAGTGCTTGCAATCAATGGCTACAAGTTAAACGACATTCCGTTCAAAAATATAAAATAATGAATGTTTTGTTGACCAGTACCCTTAATGTGCAGTGCAGTGGGTATATTGGACTTGTGTTGCACACCATTTATCACCTCTTTTCTACTCGTCGTCACGGGATACCAAGATGTTGATTGATTAATTAAGAAATCTTAATTTATTATGTCGTTGTGTAACTATAAAAACTTTTATACTTTTTTTTATATTGGTTGGGTTGGAAATACTAAATATAATTCATAATGCTATTATTACTTAATTTTAATACAATTTTTTGTTTATCTTAATTGTATTAAAATTAGGTAATATTAAATGTTAAAATTTCATATATTTTAATTAACGATTTAAAGATGTTAGTTTGATTCTGACTATTATATCAGTTTTAAGTAGTATGTACACGTAAATTTTTGCTTTGTTTTATTTGATATTTTTATTGCAGTATTTAATATTAATTATTAAAGTAATTTAGATTTGGATATTCTTCATATTATTGTAAATATTCGTGCCAGCATACGCGGTTATACAAGAGACTTGCGCAGTGCAGTAATTCCCGAACGTAGAATTCCAGCTGGCTAGTTCTTAGACCAATAATTTTTATCTTCGCCTCATTACATTTTCTTGCTCTCTTTAACACGGACGTACAATCACCGAATCCAGCAGTGGAGAAACCTGCTCCAAGACGGACGCAATTCGGCTTGTTGCCATATGCCCGGGTTAGGATAAGATTTTGTTGTGTTTTTACACTTAAAAGCATTCCACTGATATATTTAATGGAACATGTCAACCAAAAAAGCTTTACATCAGGGGTGGGACAATCCATTGTGCAGGCGAAGTGGCTGCTGCATCTTGAAGGAGAGTATCTGAATATCTCAACTGATATAGTATAGGTGGCGAAGTTATGTTATACTGTCTTACCACACCACGGTTTATTATAGAGCTATGGGGAACTGTTGTGCAACAGTACTTTGCTGTATGTTGATATACTTGAGCTCCATACAAACTACTGAAGTTCTGTAGAAGTGGTTCAACATCATTCTCGCTGCACCACTCTCAGCCGTTTATCCGCCACTGCTCCGTAATAGAGACTGCCAACTAAGTTGCTCACAAATCCTAAGGTCAGAAGTGCAACAGAGCTACTGTAGATATAACGTCATCTTTATAACTAGGACACAACTTACAAGCGAAGTTCTCAGAACTTTAATAACTATGTAGTTAAATAGCCCATAATTTCATGAAATTTTCATGCTAAATATTAAAGCATTTTTTTTCCCCCAACGATCTAAAAACTCTGTGATTTAATCACAAATAAATTTATTCCAAAGACTGTAAAACACGCCAAAAATTTATTTCCCTTTTTAAGTAAACCGTTTCTACCACATTAAAAAAAAAAAAACATTTCTCAAACATTTAGGTGTACGGTATACATGCATATACATACAACTATTGTTTTCAATTCTCCAGCATTATATTGTTACTTACGTAAAAATCGCTATAACAATAAATCTCAAGTCCTTATTCGCAGTCCACTGGATATGACGCCGAAATATGGAATTACGTTTGTAGATTTGCTGATAAGTTTAACAGAACGCAAAAGAATTTTCACATTAAGGAGTCCGTCTACCTGGAGCAATTTCCCAGCTCGAGGCTGAGAAACACGGGAGCTATAAGGGCGACACTGACACGCGCATCAAGTGCGCCATCGCCACTACGCGCAGGGCTGGCTTGCAGTGCTCGAGTCGTGGGGCGTCTACCTATGGGACTTCAAGCGGTGACCCTATATTTGTTTTTGATGGAAAGTATGTAGCAAAGTTCAATACAGGCTCCTATCGTAGTTTTGCCCGTTACCCAGTAATATGTTTTAAGATACAGCAGTCTAAATTCTGTTTTAACGATGTTGGAAGACTACGAAATAATATCTATAGCTAGGGCCAGTGACTTTTCGCGTAAAAATCGGAGCACACAGTAGACTTCAATACTATATCACACCTCAGCTGTTGTTGTACCTCAATTGGCTGCTGGTGCTGTGTCCGTCTTTGACCAAGCCACTCGGGACTAAGTAACTCCGACGCTGAACCTTCGTGATACGTACGCCAACCGTTAACACCGGCCAGAACAGTTTTTAGCCAATCAAAGAAGCTGGGCGACCCTACAGTGCTTTGGACTGTATCTTGTCTCGAAATCTTTTCGCGAAATATCACTGCCCCTATCTATAGCGTACGTGATATAGTCGGTTCACGGTTTCTTCACACTTTTTGTATCAAACATTTGAAAAATCTCCCCATGTATGACGTGTTTTGTTATTTCCAACAAATGCGTACATCACAAGCGTTTTATGCTTCTGTTAACATTAAAGTACCTTATTTATTGTTAGATTGAACTTTTACCTATATTCTATATATAATTTATAATATTTCGTTTATAATTACTAGGCCTGAAAACTGGGAGAAAGTAGGTGCGTTGTCAATGCCTATGTAGACTGTTCACGGTAGAGTGAGCACTTTTGAGACATTAGTTACTTTTTCATTTCAGCCATTTTTTTTATTTAGCCGCTTTTTCAAACANAGCGTTTTATGCTTCTGTTAACATTAAAGTACCTTATTTATTGTTAGATTGAACTTTTACCTATATTCTATATATTACTAGGCCTGAAAACTGGGAGAAAGTAGGTGCGTTGTCAATGCCTATGTAGACTGTTCACGTAGAGTGAGCACTTTTGAGACATTAGTTACTTTTTCATTTCAGCCATTTTTTTTATTTAGCCGCTTTTTCAAACANGTAGAGTGAGCACTTTTGAGACATTAGTTACTTTTTCATTTCAGCCATTTTTTTTATTTAGCCGCTTTTTCAAACAAATTGTCATGTAAGTAACAAACACAGTATGTATATTCCACCGCACTCGGAAGTTAACGCCAAACGATAGAATAAAATATATTTATGGACTATTATTCCTAATGGGAGGGCTTCCAAAAGTGCTCACTTTACCGTGAATAGCTTATAGGCACTGAGACTTGGAGTGTACATACCGGTAAGATATAACCTCCCTGTGCAACATGCAGACAATTGTCTAACCTGGGAATGAAAGGGTTATGAGCATTCAAGGACAAAAATTATTTTCTACATTTCTAGCAAATTACATCCTTTTTTGTTATATGAAATAGCCTACTAGTCTGAAGGAAGTATGACACTTGAGGAAATGACTTTTCAAAAATTATAGAAATAGTCTATAAGAATTTTAAATTTATTTCTCATTTCGTACAAATCTTAAAATTGAACAAATTTAATACATTAGGCTACAGTTCAAATAATTGTTTATATTATTAGAATGTCATGAATTATGTGTCTACGGAATTTGTTTTGCGGTTTGCCTGTATTGCAATTTTTTTTTGTTAACATTTACAGTCGAAATAGCTAAAATTTGAAAACTTAACCGCAGCTGAACCAAGTCTAGGATTTCGTACAAATTGCAACATACCATTCCTGTGACTCGATGAAAAAACTTCAGCTGAAACCAAACACACTGTTAAATTTACCATTTTTTAATTTGTACGAATAAATAATTTTTAAGTTGAAATTCTCACATTTATGTTTAAAAAAAATTATGCATGCAATTTATTAAATGATTTGGTATTCTAATCAAGTTACCATTGATATCGCGCAACAAAATCATAAAACATCAACAAGTAGAAAAAAGTTTCGCGCTTGAACATCTACATGGCACGGATATTTCTGAAAAATTAATTTGAGAAGTGTACTTTTTGCCAAGAACAAACTAAATGAACTGCTCCTAGCCGGCTGGTACGGCATTTTCGGGGCCGCGGTGGCGCAATGGTCAGACTCCCGCCTAGGAGAACCGGGTTCGAGTCCCGGTGGGGTCGCTCCCGGATTTTCGCACGTGGGAATCGTGCCAGGACGATGCCGCTGGTCGGCGCGTTTTCTCGGGGATCTCCCGTTTCCCCTCGCCCTTTCATTCCGGCGCTGCTCCATCCATCTCCATCCACGGTATAGGATTCGAGAGGAGCTGAGTTCCATGCCCAATTCGTCCATCCTGATTCGTCAGAGCAACTGGTTCTGTCTCTCTAGGTGTATCGCTGTCGACGAAACGCCAAGACGTGTATTAAAAAAAAAAAGTTAACTTCCACAATTACGCTTGCGCAGCAGGGCTGACGTTAATTAGGTTCAAGATTTCCGTATCAATAGCAAACAGAGTTCATTATTCGCTTTTTCTCAGCGTGTTATTAAGAATACGTAGAAAGGTAAAAAGTATACATTTAGTCGACTTTTTCTCTCCGTTGTTTATCGGCATCACGAACGTTATATCAGACAGGCCTACTGCTGTACGGAGATCAACTTTTCGCGATAAAACGTGGGGATAAGTGGGAAATTGCACATCCTAGTCGCGCGCGCCACACTGCACTCGACCACGCAGTTCTCTACGCACGACACGCACAAACTTCTGCTCGACAAGACCGTTTACCGTGAAACGAAAATCAATTCAGGACGAGCCGTCCCGTGCTACAGGGAACTACGTGAATTTTTCCCTAGAGAACATAGGTTATTCGCGGTTATTTCACACTTTCTGAATCAAACCTTTGAAAAATTTCCCCCATGCATGACGTGTTTAGTTATTTCCTAAATATGACACGCATCACTAGCGTTTTATACTTGTGTACATAAATATAACTTTTTCCTCGGTTTAATTAAAATGTTATTCATATTTTATCTATAAATTATAATGCTTCATTTATAAATGATTTGAATGAAAGCAGTGGGAAAACTCGTGTGTTGGTAATGCCTGGTGAGAAATAGTTCTTATACAAAATATTGTTACACTGAGTGCGCACGAATTCGGTGCGTAGTCGTTTGGTGTAATTATGCAGACGTAGTTAAGCTTAGCTTGCATGCGGCGGAGGAAAATTCCTGAAGTAGAACTTCAGCAGGGTTTCAGAAAAGTGTGAAGTAACAGTGAATGAATTATAACTTAGAGCCATGCATAGTTCCTGTACGCTGAGATGGAAAATTAGAAAATTAAAAAAGTAGAAAAATTTGAAATAAAAACTCTTAAGCCCATAGGTGCCGAGAACAGATGGACAATT
>NQII01001807.1:135169-148039 GCA_002778355.1 Clitarchus hookeri
CAGGTCCCCAGGTGGCGGATAGGGGATCCCCGGGCCCTGGGGTGGCTGGGAATACTCGAACACCAGCCCGCGGACCAACTGGCCGGTGCGACAGCGCCGTCGTCGTGGACGTCGGGGACCTGGGCGGCTCAGTACGAGACGGCGAAGCGCATCGTGCGGGAGGCAGCCCAACGATCAAGGCGGGGAGGGGGATCTCGAGGTGCTGAAACAATTGCCAAGTGTAGCGAACCTCACTGCTGCATTCTGCGGGCTGCTGTAAGGGTCAGTTTCTCAGAAGAAATAATAAACTCGCAATACAATATTAAACCGAGTGCGCTGGATTGCAGTTCGCCACCAGCCTGGTAGTCCCACCTGCCCTGAAGACCGACGGACTATTGTGGATGAAGGAAAGGGGGTGGCTCCCCTGCCAGTTCTCCCCGCCTTCACCCACGGCGTAGAGACCCTGATGTCAGCGCAGAAGAGTGAAGATGGAGTAGGTGCCTAGACTGAGCTGCCCAGTTCGCCGACGCACTCGACGAGAAGCAGGGAGTCACTGCATTCAACAGCTGCTGTCAATATTATTGTGCTGGTACGCCTGCACAGAACTACTGACAGCAGTTCCAACTCAAGGGCGCTTGCGCCCACAACCCCACCCCGTTCTCTTCTAGATTTTCAACTCCACATTAAAAGGCATGGAATCCACACCTGCTGCCTCCTGTAGCATTTTCATTAATGAATGAATAAGTTTTGGACTTCTTTCCTGTCAGGAGTGTTTTTGCGGCATCTATGCCGGTTTTCCCCCTCCCTCTTCTTAGCTATAGCCTCATCTATAGGAACACTCAGGGATGCAGTTCATGGCCTCGATGGCGGCCATGGCTGCCTTAATCCCTCTCTGCCGTGATGCACGCCTCCTTGCATGTAATTCCCTCTGCTGTAGGCGTATGGAGCCTAGCCCTGAGACGCACTCAACTCCCGTCCCTACCTCGGATGTACACTTAACACTTAGCAATAGCGTAGGTTAGCAAAAAAAAATAGAATTAATGTCAATTGTTACGTTTTGGAGATAACTTGTTTATATAACTGTTAAACTATTAAGTTACAAAACGGAGTAAAATTAGGCGAGAAGTGGAAATTGTAAGTATACACATACAAAGCATGTGAATTAACATGACACAGTTAGATGTAAAAGAACATTTACTGACGGTAAAACTCCTTATAGTAAAACAGTGAAAAATGTACAGAAAATGTGTAATTACAATTGCAGTGAATCTGCGATTTAACTTTTTTTGTAAGTGAGAAATTACACACACACACACACAGTGGTGAAATTAAAATTGCTATGTCTGTGTAAATTTACTTGCCGTGGAGAGAAAACTCACGAATGTTGCAGTTTATTTTCTGCTACCTAGTAATAGTAATTTTACACCGTTCTATGTAAAAATTAGTTGTACAAGGTACATGTTATTAAAATAATAAATGTTCTTGTATGTAGAGTGAAAAAAAAAACATTGACTAATGTAGGTGCAAAAATACACACTTTTTTTTTTACAGTGTAGGCTTAATACAAGGCAGTCATCCGAAAGCGTTAAGTTGTATGATTGTGAAATCATGTGGAAATATTACATCAACGATCCATTTACACGTTCGTTACTAACACGTTGCTCCGCGTAAACGAGCCGTAGAACGTTTCGAGTGGTTGGGGCAGAGAGAGAGAGAGAAANGGGGGGGGACTCTCACCTTAGCCGTCGACTGCGTTGTACCCACAGCGGCCTAACTTCCCCGGACAACCCCACAGCAGTTTCAAGTCGCAAAGCTAAGCGGAAACAGTAGCGATACGTGACGTAATGAGTCAAGAAACTGTCCGCAGTTTCCCTGCAGGCCATACGCCGATAGGCTTCGCCGCAGAACGACCAACTTAACTTTCGTATCGCGAGTTTGATGTTCACGCCGTGTTTCAGTTCCTCTGGGTTTGGTTTTCTGTATTTTGTGCGGTTCCAACCGAACACGACGACCTTCCCCAGTTCACAAAGTGGTTACGTTGTAACTCGTGCGTGGCGACTTCGTTGAAACCTGATCAATTATCTTAAAATTAAAAACACGAACTTCTTAAAACAACTGGTATTTCTAGAAAAAAAAATTAAATAATGTTTTGCATTTGATATAAGCAGATTTATTAAGACGTGAAACTCGCATGCCAAACAATAATTATAATGAAAGAATACAGATTTTCATTAAATATTTCAGTGAATTAATTTGTGAAACAGTTATTACCTGCATGATGCATATTTTTATTCCAGTATATCCTGCTGCGTGCAAAACAATACAAGTTATCGCGCACAAAGTCAATCAGTTATAGTAAAGAACAGTATAAATAGCAACAANGCTGCGTGCAAAACAATACAAGTTATCGCGCACAAAGTCAATCAGTTATAGTAAAGAACAGTATAAATAGCAACAAAATTCCTACTTGGATTTACTTTCCATTTGCTACTGCCGTGTGTCGGTGTTTTGCCGGTCAGACGTCCTCAATATTCTTCTGCGTTCTCAGATATGAGATATTTGTACTTGGAATGGAAACGTATTCGCACTAATTTTATTTTGTTATTTAAAACACGAAGCTTCGGAATGGTTTGAAGTGGGGGCAGTAACTATAATAGTACTGTACCACAAAAACAAAGCAGTACTTAAAATCAAGTATCAGCTGTCGATATATACGTATAAAAAAGACACGCTAAATACCAACTACAGCAACTTTAATTTCTCCGGTACTAAACGTAGTAAAAAAAAACACTGCGTATGTTTTGCCAACTGCTACTACTGTGCTTGTGTTGCGTAGGGTATGTTTATTGTTATAGNAAAAAAAAACACTGCGTATGTTTTGCCAACTGCTACTACTGTGCTTGTGTTGCGTAGGGTATGTTTATTGTTATAGCTTTCGTATGTATATCGCCAATGCGAACTTTACCCTCGTATTACGTTTCCATCGCGCCATGAAGTTACGAGTGAGATTTTCGGACAAGCCATGCTTGCTGTATGCCGTAACAGATGTAATTGTAGGTTTGTTTTGTATACGAGAACCTCCCCGGATAACACAGAGATATTAGCACCAAACAACCTTACAATGACTAGAATATTTTATGCAACAAGAAATGCATTCGGTGTTAATTTTAATCTATATGCTTGCTCAAAACTTAACGAGTGCCCAAATATAGAGCGGCTGGAGATTATCACCCATATGCCTATGTTCATGTTATAATCGTCACAACCTGTACCTTCCACAACGCAACATGGCAAATTTATACCTATGGGAAGTCACGGATTTTTCTTTGCCCGTTTCACTGGTAAATTTATTTTCATGACATTTAAGTCAAATTTTGGTGAATTTTCTTCAAAAGTGAGGTTTTCTGCATTTATGCACTACCTATAGCTAGGGGCAGTGATATTTCGCGAAAAGATTTCAAGACACGATACAGTCCAAAGCACTGTAGGGTCGTCCAGCTTCTTTGATTGGTTTAAAAAAGGTTCTGACCCGTTTTAACCGTTTGCGCACGAATCACGAAGGTTCAGTGTCGGAGTTAATTAGTCCTGAGTGGCTTGGTCAAAGACGGACACGGCACCAGCAGCCAATGAAGGTATAACAACAGCTGAGGTGTGTATATAGTATTGAAGTCTACCGTGTGCTCCGATTGTTACGCGAAAAGTCACTGGCCCTACCTATAGCGATCAGGATTCCACTCCTAACGAAAAAAATATGACCAACTTGTTACTCTCAGAAACATTCAATTAGGTGGCTGTATCATGGCTTCGGTAATACTAAAGGATGCTCACGATAAAGTGAGCACTTTTGAAATCAACCTCTGAAAAATGCCGCCGCCTCTACTTGCATATGTTTTAGCGGGCACATTGAGTGGCATGCGGCCAGTGGGGTTGGTAACGACGCGACAGAGGGAAAGTAGTTCCGTGTCTTAACGTCGAATTAAAAATGTCACGCGAATACTGAAGTTATTTCTTTCGTTTCCTGTTTTTTTAATGCATGAAAATGTAATGATAAGCACATTTGTAAAAAAAATAATTACTTTTCTAATTATTCTACAGTTTCACTAGACCGGCGCATGAATAAAGCGATGAGGCACATGGCAATGTTAATTTTACATAAGGCGGAATAATACACAACGTGCCTACAAGTAGATCTTAAGCGGGGCTCTTAAAAGTGCTCAGTTTATCGTGAACAGCCTATAACGACATTTTCACGGTACTTAACACACAGCTTATAATTTATTTACTTTTACTGTTTTATAACTTTAAAAAATTAGTTGTGTAAGCGTGAGATTTTTTTTCGTAGTACTGGGTGAGCAATTCAAGCGTAACGAGTGCATATACAGAAAAACAACTGAGCATTCATTACAGACGGTGGGGGCGCAACGATGTACACTATTAAAAGAAACAGCGAAATACTAGATTCGTGTGGAAGAACGTCATATTCTTGTCATCCTGAGGAAAGCAAAGCAAATGCAGCAAGTAAATCAAGTGGCACGATTAAAATAAATTTCGCAGATTTTTTTTCTTCTTAAAATCTCTTTGTGTACTTTTATCACTTTGTTTTACAATGCGCCACCTTTATTATGATAACTGACGTATCAGTAATGATGTGACGCTTGTTTACAATTAGCTTTTACGAAAAATGATGGCATTTTGCGTAACTTGACTATTCAGTATTTGCATTACAACTTACACTCAAATAGTTAGAGACCTGAAAAATTCGTGAGTTCAATGACCTGCAGGCTAGACTCTATAGTCTTATGTGCAGACGTGCCGATATCAACTGCACATTGGTTGTCTGCCGCCACAGCGGAAGGCGAAGATTGGGCCAGCCTTCTCCAGGAGGTGTCAAACACCGCATGGACCTAAGGTTGACAATTTATTAACACACGTGTTTTGAATTCTAGCTTGTCCCGAAATGAATCCGCGAATTTGTCAGGTCTCTACAAATAGTGCGTTACCACATTAAGGTATCTATCTTAGTAAACAGCGTGTTAAACTTAGCTGAAGCCACGCGGTTTTGACATTTGTGTGGGGAGAATAGCAGTTCGGTGCTGGAACACACAGATGGTTACTGCACAGTCGGGGGCCACGGTTGAGTAGTGGTCAGACTACCCGCCTCCCACTTAGGCTAACTGGGTTATATTCCCGGCGGGGTCGCCCCCGAGATCTCCGGACGTGGGAATCGTGCCGGACGATGCCGCTGGTCGGCGAGTTTACTCGGGGATCTCCCGTTTCCTCACGCCCTTGCGTTCCGACGCTGCTCCATACCTCGGTGTTAAAAGCAGCCTAAATTTCTCCGCTGCATTGCATAGCTGGCATGAGCACTCTGTATCGTATTCCCTCTACGGTTTTGGTCGGGGATATTTAATGAAATAGCTGGGTAGCCCACCTTCCCCCTCACCCAATACGGAAAAAAAATGGGGGCAGGTGGATGTGCTGCGCGGTCCTGCGAGGTGGAATTCAAAATAAAATGCAGTGACGCTTGTGGTTCATTAAAGTGCCTATAAGATGATACTGACATCACATAAAAAAAACATTGGTTTGTAATTTGACTGCCACCTCGTTGGAGAAGTTGTTTAGGTTTACCGAGTCGCGAAGAGAGGACGAAGAAGGGCAAAAACCTGTTGTTTTTCCCAAGCTCTGAAAAACTCCTGCGCGGGCCTGTAGTTAAACTTTCGAGAGTTCCATTTTTTTTTTTTTAATAAACGACACGTTTTATTTTAACACGGTGTTTTGCTCACCAGCGAGAGGAAGGGACATTATATTCCACTGCACAAGCATTTGCCGTAATAGGAATGGGAAAACCGCTCCGGGAATAAATTACCGGTCGCGACTGAACCTGTGACCCCCATAACGCGAGTCAAGCACGCTAGCCACATGACCAAACAAGCTCGGTTACAAGTTCTCGGAGAGCTGACATATTCCCAGTGAGCCTAATTTGGTTGGGACGGCATTAACTTCGTCAGTTCACGTGTTAACCTCCTAAATGTCGAGTACGTTTACCCCGCGCGAGATATGTCACTTTACGACAGTCGCTTTCACGCAACGACGGCAGTCAACGGGTTCGGAGTCTGGGTCGCCTGTTCTGAAATACCAGCGTCGAATTAAATTTTTTTTTTTAATGCCACATACAAGCTCGCGACATTTAACGTAGTTACAGTCGCAATGGAAAAAAAATCCGCGTTAAATGATGAGTAATTTTGGACGTGTGATTCACTGGCAGAAGTACGCAGAATACAACCCAGATCACAGAGTAGGTAAATACACAGAGATGGAATTGCGTGGCGTTACTTTTATGTGGGCATATCCAGTCCCTCATTGGCTGTGCGAAGCTTTGGGTTTTATTTTTTTTAACTAACTACTCTAAAACTAAGTGTTATATGAGCCCGCGGTAGGGACGGGAGTTAAGTGCGTCTCAGGGCTAAGCTCCATACGCCTACAAGGAAGGGAGTATCATGCAAGGAGACATGCATCACGGCAAAGAGGAATTGGGCTGTCATGACCAGATTGTGGCCATGACAACCTCCCTAAGTGTACTTATAGCTAAACTATAGTTAGAAGAGAAAGGGAAAAACCGGCATAGTCACCGTAAAAACCCTTCGGACAGGAAAGAGTTAAAAAATGTCTTCATGGAGTATCATGTTTACAGAAAATGCTACAGGAGACAGATGGATAGGAATCATGTTCTTTATTATGATAGGAAAAGAGCTTGTGGAGAGGAGGCGGGCCATCTTTCTTTAGATTGGCGCTGGTGAAGCTTTGGGTACAGGTGTTACGTCTGCCTGGTTACTGCATGGAGTTCACGAAATACGCGGATATTTCGATTCTATATTTTTAAGTGCCGGCACTCCGTGATCAGATAGTGGTTTATTTCCTGCATCATTTACTGTCAAATTTAATATTGTTACAGGCGGCCGCTCTGCGAGCATGCGAGGCACGGATGATTTATTGACGCGCGCGCGTTTTCAGTTGCAACCGGAGACGCAGCGGTTTTTCACAAAGGAACGTTTACGAAGCGTGCCTGTTATGCCTATCAGGGCGCATGCCACTGCCTACCTTGGGTATCGGGTGTCTTTGAGACACATGAAGACAGCTCTGGATTACTGACCTCGTTTCTCTCGCCTTCCAGATGGTCAGGGCGACTAGTATAAAAGCGCGCTGGGCCCCCGAGCCGGGGAGTTGATTAGTGGATGAGTGGCTGGAGTTTTAGCGATAGACGACGAGCGAAACGAGCGGCGAGAGAAGTGACCAACGGGAGGAAAATCTGCGACTTCGAGCATCGGCACAGTGAAGATACGACTGGCCGGCTCAACTATTGGACTGGGTGAGTGAGTGAAAGACATTACAAATGATGGCAACAGACAGACTGAAAGTGTGTTAATAATGAGTATGAGTTAATTGACTTTAACCAAACAGAGACATTAAGAAGGACGTTAAATAGAGTAAAAAAATACATTAAATAGTGCGCTCACTGGGAAATAAAAAGAGTAATAGTGGAGATAGATATAAAATAATGGCTGTGTAAATAAATTAAAATAAAATTCAGTTATTTTATTTTTATTAAGTCCTCCATCCCTTACGAACTCAGATTCACCCCTCAGGCGACATGTAACACTGGTGTCAGAAGTGGGATGGAGGCATTTTATTTTTAATCAAGTTAGGCAATAGGGTAGTAATTACTGATTTAAAAAAAAACTTATTAATTAAGACTGTTTTGTACAAGCATCGCAGAGAATGCTAACTAGAAAAAAGTCTGCAGAACTAGAAGCACTGCCAGCATTGATTGAGGGACTAGGTAGCCAAATGATTAGTGTGAGCGCAAGTGTAAGTAGTTTCAAAGAAGACGTAAACAATCAAGTTAGTAGTGTAAATTAAGTGTGACATAAACTGTAAATAACAAAATTAGTTCAGTAATAGTGAGTGTGAATGAAGCTGTAAATAGTGTAAATGAAAACATAGACAAGAAAATCGATAATGTAGATAAGAAAATAAACACAGTAAATGAAAATGTAGACACAAGGTATTACAGAGTTAGCGAACACGAGAATGGAAAGTGTAAATTAAATAGTGAACAGTGTAAATGACAGGAGGGACACTATCAGTGAAAGGATGGACAGTGTCGAGAATGAAGTGAAACAGGAAATAAGTGCGATGAAGAAGGAATGGCAGGAATTTCTGCAGCAGCAGAGTTCCACTCTTCGCCCCATCGGCAGCCGAGAAAAGTGAGGAAGCAGTGCAAGCTAATTTTCCTCCTCTTGCTTCTTGCGTACTTCCAATTTCGGATCCTAGGGACACCTATACGTATTGTCTATCCCGTACGACCAAAAGCCGCCTGGAACCCTTTGATATTCGCTCCAAAAGCGCCAATCACAATAGCATTTCGGACCTCCGTTTGCTGTTATTACAGCGTTAACTTGCTCTGATCTCAATTCTGGTACACAGCTGGTGAAATTTATTTCCATTCTTTCTACATGTTGATACTGAACTCCATCTACAATCTTTGTGAGATGATAACGTTATGTAAAATGAGGTAGAAAACATAATACGGCCTATGACCTAACGTGGTTAGTAAGGGAGGGACAAGGCCTTGAAAACTGGGAATTAAAATTACTAATTTGCAAAATGCCATAAACTACATGGGATAAAGCAACAAGTTCGTGAATAGCGTTAGCCTGCTTTGATATCTGCCCCCTGTGAACATTTAGCATGTGGTAACATCATCAGTCATTAGGAAATTAGGGGGTGCCGTGTTACTACACAACAAAAGTATGCTACTCGTGGCTGTTATTGGGTTGTTATCACCACCAAATGAACACAGATGGCAGATATCAACTTGAGACAGCAATGTTCACGACTTTGTTGTTTCATCTCACGTAGTTCCTGACATTTTTGCAAATAACTGCTTCTAATTACCACTTTTAAAGGGCGTGTCGCTTCCTTAATAATAACGTTTGGTCGTAGTTCGCATTATGTCTCCTACCCCACTTTCCGCAATGAATCATCTCACACAGATTGCGTTCTCGCACCCACGTTAATCGCTGAGCCTTGTGATGTGCGATGAGCAGAGGTAAAGTGATAACTTTTTAAAGCTATGCTTAAGATCTACTTGTAGGCACGTTTCGTATACTTCCACCATTTGTAAAATTAACATAGCTGTGGGCTTGATCACTTTATTCATGCGTTCAAGTAAAATTGTAAAATTATTATAAATGTAAATATTCTGCAATTTTGATGATTCATCCTCTTATGTGCATTAACAATACAGAAAGTAAAAGAAATGATTTGAGTATTTTCAAATGTTTTGCCATCACTTTTAATTCAATGTTAATACATGGAACTACTTACTCTATGTCGTTACCAACGTTACAGGGCGCATGTCAGTCAGTGAGCCTGTTAAAATACACGCAGGTAGTAGGGGCAGTGATATTTATCAAAGGTTGATTTTAAAAGAGCTCACTATACCGTGGACAGCCTTTAGTTTAGTGGGGCGGCAGCTTCTGTGCCCCATAGCAAGGAGTTGGTTCTTGATCGTATGGCTGTTCACAGGTTGTTGTGGTCCAGCGTTGAATTGGCGAGTGATATGCCGCACTGTGGCCTGTCTGTCCGCTGTTTCCAACCAAACTAGCCGGCAGCGACCACTGTGATTGATACGCTGTACGCCACAGCAGTTGTTGTCTCTATGGCGACGGGTGGTTTTAACAAACCCATGAACTCGCGGTACACTCTTGACGCGGTGGCCAGTAGAAATCCCAGTGCCTGCGCGACTTTGGAGATGGGATTGCCCCATTTGTCTGGCCCTGACCATTTGAGCACAGTCAAATGCGCTGAGATTTGTTTCTTCCGCATTATGTGCTCGATTGTTACTCAAACGGTCAGTGTAAGGTCTGACGACATCCCAGTCATGCGTGTCTGGGCATTATTGCATTCGACAGGGTGACCACAGCGTCATTTCGCCAACAAAGCAGGTGTCTCTAATTCAACTGACAATGAGTGTATTTTGAAACAATGTGAAATATTTTGTAACACCGCAAAATGTTTTGCTAGAATTTACTTATTTAAATGTTTAAAAAAAAGTAAAATAGTAAGAGTTTAATTTCATTCAAAATTTAAGTGTATTTACGATGTTACAAAACTTCCCTACAACGAAAAGATAGGTTTTTTTTTTTTAGAGCGAGCAATGCAGTGCGTGGATAAGGCACATTACCAGAATGGCAAAAACAAAAAACGTAAACAAATTGTCTAACGAGCAAAAATAATCGTTGCTTTCAGCCAGTTCAGATAGCACGTTTCATCAGCAGTGTAGCTACCCATCTTCCACGGGGAATTGACTAAATTACAGATGACTCTCTGTTACTCTATTAACAGGAAAACTGGCAAGGTTTGAGTCGGCATTTTATCATTAAAGTTATTTGATAGATATCTGTTGAGCACGTTATCATCTGAGTAAATTGTAGATTGAGTGAGAATGGCCCCTGCGCGTACAGTTCATGCTGTTGACTACTAGGCCATTACTATACGGCAATTCAATTTGTTTTGTGACTTAATGAGGTCTGCAATTTTAACAAGGCTAATCCACTATCAAAATTCCAACACTTAACAGATTATTTAAGTTACGAGCAGTTTTTTTTAACAAGGTACTTATTAAATAGCTACGCAAAATGTAGGCACAGGAGACAGGATTTCCTTGTGGTAAACAAGAGAGTTTAATTTAGCCGAACACTAATCGAATTGCGTGGGTTAAACCTGTCATTTTGATAGGATTTTTGAACACTTTAACAGAAATTACATGTTACCCCTCCTTCACCAAAAGTGAAATGTTAATATGCAGTGACAAACGAAAGAGGAATACCGAGTGACTGCAAAGGAAAACGTTGATAAAGCTATGAATGAATCTCGTGGAATTTTAGAAGCTATAATTATATTTCCACCAGCAGTTTTTTTTTCTCGTGCACTGAGCATGTGTCCGACAGTTCCCATCGTCACTAGCTGTCGTACAGGTATGCAGCCTCAGACACTGAGTACATGGGGGGAGAAGGGGGTAGTCACCCTTCCACTTTCCAGCCAACAAGGAGGCGACGCCCCACTGGGTTCGTAAACAGTGGTTGGTCATTATTTCACTTTGTAGTAAGTATCTATAGCTTATTGAAGCCTGCTTGCCTCATTATTTTCAACATGTATTTTGTTTATGCTCGTTAAATAACCAAATACAGCAAATAATTCTGTAGAATTATTTTATATATATACATTTAAAACCTTGGCTTACATTGAATTATTATTATACATTATTCGCGGTTTCTTTACCATTTTTGATGTAACCTTTGAAAAATCCCTCCACGTATGACGTGTTTAGTAGTATCCTAAATATGTTATGTATCTCACACGTTTTATACATATGTTATCATAAAAAGTATGTTTTTTTTTGGTTAAATTGAACATTAACTTATATTTTATTTATAAATTACATTATTTCATTTAAGATCTATACGAATAAAATTAGGGATATAATATGTGTGTTGGTAATGCCTAGTACAACAATAGTTGTTATGCAAAATATTATTAAACGGAGTGCACCCGAATGCGGTGCGTTATATCTTTGATGCAATTATCTAGACTTAGTTAAGCTTTGTTTTTATGAGGCGGAGGGATATCCAAGAAGTAGAACTTTAGCAGGGCTTCAAAAAAGGTGGAAGTAACCATGAATTACCTATACATACGTGTACAAACATACAGCCCAATACGCCTAGGTGTGTAGGAATCGTGTATAGCAGACTTACTGAAATTATTCAGCAATTATGGCCGCAAATAGAGCAAAGGTTCTCTCCCGAAACTAACCAGTTAGTCTGGTTATTGAAGAGAGGGGGAAAAAACAGCATACATACGGTATAAAAACTCCTTGTTATTCTTGCACCAAGCAAATTACTTTACACGTGGAGTAAAGAATATACAGACAGACCTAGAATATTAGTATAAACTATTCGCGGTTTCTTCACACTTTTTTAAACAAACCTTTGAAAAATAACCCTGTGTGACGTGTTTGGTTCTTTCCTATATATATGACGTATTGCAAGCGTTTTATACATGTGTTAGCATAAAACTACTTTATTTTTACTCGAATTGAAGTTTTATTTATATTCTGTCCACAACTTATAAAACAATATCCGATTGAGTGCGCACGAATCCGGAGCGTTGTACCTTTGGTATAGTTCATTTCATATAAGAAGGCCACTTTCTGACAGTCAGTGAGTGGCATATTCATGTATTCAAAACAAACAATGTGCCATTTACAAAATCCTGTATCAGCTGATGCACGAACGAACAAAAGTTAATATTACGTTGGCTATTCTGAGAGCAGTGCCGAAGCACATCACACAAGCAGAAGATACGCGGATAAGAAAGAGTTCGTAGATTAATTAATACATTTTATTTTACGTGGTCATAAAACAGCAGTTTTTAGTTTTAGAAACGAAACTTCGTGATAAAATAGTAATGTATAGGTGTTCAAAATGAGATGCACAATAAAACGATACGTATCCAAATGTGACGAAAAAATCCAAAGTTTCCAGACTCTCAAACCAGGTGCTGCCATCTTGTGAGTTAAAAGCGCACCATCATTTTCAATATGCCCTTCCATGCCATCTGTTATCCATATCCCGAACTACACCCAGAAACATATTATAGTTTTGTTGTTTAAAATAACTTATTTATGCGCATATACAAATGGTTTTATTTTCCCGCAAGCTCTGTATAATTTTTAAAGTAACACATATATCGTGTACCGCGTTTACGAACGACCCTACACACGTCCACCAAGTTCCGTTTACGAATGCAGCGCCACCCAAGCAGTTCACC